>JABFPM010000471.1:0-28486 GCA_022817325.1 Idris sp. 1 HC-2018 | reverse complement strand
GTATACTGAATCTGCTGTTCAGTTTATGATTTTTTTTGTAAACAAAAAAAAATGGAATACTAAAAATTCATCAAAACTGAAAAAATTTTTATTTAAAAGTGAAAACGAAAAAACACTTAACAAAACTTCATAGAAAAACTAATTAAACTGTCAAACACGAAAAAACGTGAAATTTTATTTTTTGTTTTCAAAAGAAATCCAAAATTTGACGTATCTTTTTTAAATGACAAAAAGCAATTGTGAAAAAAATCCGTCTAAATTATCGCAATGTTTATATTTGTATATCGTTCCATATTTTTGGTTAAAAAAGTGTGTTTGACATTTATCGTCTTGTTTACAGTTTTTCCACTATACATTTCAACACTCTTTGTTTGTCTCCAATTTTAACTACAAAGTTTTAGTTTAATCAGTTATTTTTATTTCAATTAAAAGCAAATTGAAATTTCTGACAGCCTGAACCACGTACTTTATCTTCCCTCTCTGTCATCACAGCGCGAAAAAAAATGTTTTGTACGTGCAACAAAAAGCGCTAATTACATGATCGAAGTGTGCTGCGGCCGGTTCGCATTGTTGGTGTTGCTGCCGCTGTTAACCGGCTGCATCTGTATACTAGTAGTCCTTTGCGGCACGCGCGTATCCTTAAATATTTTGCTGAGTGGCGTGGAGACGCACATTGTTCCGAATTTCATTTCCCAAACTCAACACACAACACTGTCACAACAAACAATTTTATTTATTATCATCATCATAACACAAAACATCGAATGAAAGAGCACGACATCATCGTTTGTTCTTTCTTTTTTTTAAACTTGATCATCAAAATTGTGTGTGCAGCTCGAAGCTCTAAAAATTGTTATGTATTAATTGCGAGCGCACGGCGCTTATAAGTGCATTGTATCTTTGGGCTCGCGAGGCGCCACGGGCTTGGCGAGGCGAGCGACTGGTCTGAGTGGCCTGAGTCGTCGAGTGAGTGAGTGATCCGTCCGGGCCGGAGTCGCTCGCTCGGGCGTGGGTGTACACGCGCTCGGCTTCCGATTGGCCGCGGCCGCCGGTGGCGCCGCTCGACTCGTCGTCCTCGTCCAATCCGCGCGCGTCGCCCGCAAGCTCGCGAACCGTCCGCACACCGGCGCCAGTTTACCGCGAACTCTTGCCTGAGCAACATTTTTCGCACACATTTTTCATCAATAAAAATTTTTGTTTCACGAAAATTCAGTGTTTGACCTTGTGCTTCAAGTGTCTAGTGACAACAATTGGAGTGCGAGATTGTTATTGCTTTTTTTTATCAGAGGATTTTAAAATTTGTTTACCTTGAAAATGTTAGGCTAAGTTAAGGTTTCATGTAATTTGTGGTTTTGTTTTGTGTACAGAAAATTTTGAATTGTAACGGTTGTTTTAAGTTCAGCAGTTTTGCCAATTTGATCATAAAATAAAACTTTGATAAACTAATTTGCTATGAGAGTATAATTGTAAAAACTTTATAATTTGTCGAATAAATCAAATGACTATAGCGACATGTCTGAATAGATGTATATCTTCGAAAGAATCTAAAAGTGTTTCGGGCTTTTGATATTTGTGGCAAAATCAAACAGTTTTGATATATTATTTATATATACACTGCTTTTTTGTTTTTCAATGTACATGTTAAGTTGTGATGAACAAAATTATAAGTTGATTTGTAGACAAGAGCAAAAAAAAAAGATTTTACTTCCAAACCATAAAGATATCGTATTTGAAATTGTTGATCTTATCTGACGAGAAAAAAGTTTTATTCGTTCATAATTATGTGTAAAATAATAATCTGTATTATACAGCGACAAACTCACAGACACATAAATCTTTAACGTTAAAAGGTATACCTTACATATATATGCTGATTAAGATTTATTGTCCCGTAGCAAGCAAACGAGACCATTATATTTTGTAGCATATTTCAGAAGGAAAACTGTGTAGATGTTTATTTGTGTTGACAGAAAATGTTAAACCATTAAATGTATATATAGATTTGTCTACGAGATTAAATGTTCTTTTAATATATTTGATAAATATATATATATATATATACTATAAAATGGCACCATAAAATCTAAACATCAGTTAAAATAGGACCGCAGGAAGTAATATTGTTGCTCTACTATCATTTTATCGAGTGAATTTATCAGACCTAATCATGCGGAATGAAAAGGCTGTATTCGAGTTTATGGGCGTTAAAACATTATTCTGTAATTTTATGATTCTGTTGAAACGTATTGAAATAACAAAATGGGTGTTTGCAGCTTAATCAAAGTAATAGATAGTTTGCGAGAATTTATATTAATTTGATGTAATGTAATTAAAAGGCTTTTATTATTGATTATATTTTTGTGTCATTCTTTACTATATATATATACAGTTTTAAATGGTAATTTTTATTTTTCGTAATACTTCAAAGCAGATAGCAGACAACTTTTGACAAGTTTAAACTTGCTACTTTGTTTTCCCTTTTCATATTTCATATGTACTGATCTAGAAAAATAGCCAATTATTTAGTGAAATTTATAATACAAACTTTTTCTTAAACGTTTGTATTGTATATCTGTGATAATTATAATATACAAACAAATATATATAAACAGTAAGGTAATAATAATTTATTTTAAAATAATTCTGTGTAACTAAAATGTTGGTTTATAAATAAAAAGATTCAAAAGAACTTGTGGCTTCAATTATTCCCTACTCTCAACAGATTTTTTGTTGTCTTGTATAATTTCTGAACTTTTAGTATTGATTTATCTCGCCGACAAATTTATGTTAAAAACTTTTTTACAGCAATAATCCAGATTAAATCCCTTGATTTATTATAGAAACAAATTTTTCGAATGTATTAATAAAGTCATCATCCTAAAAGTCAATTCTCTCTTGAGTACATTAATTTTTGACGGAACTCATTTTTTTCCAACTCATTATTGAAATTTAAAGCTCTCAGGCAAATAGAATGTTTTTTTTATTGAACATATACGAATGTTTTTACGGTACATAAGTAGTGAAGCTTATCTGAATTTTTTTTCTTTTTTTTGTTAAAAGACCTGCCGGCTATACAGATATATTCATTTCTGTTGCACATTCAAAGAGAAGACACGTATACACAGTAATAACATAATGAAATGCCAACGCATTATGCAAATAATAAGTTTCAACATTTTAATGAAATTTTTGTTCAAAGATGAATTGGACATCGTGGGACTATTCCATGACCACCAAGGTTTTTTGGTCTTACCATCATTGCATTATATATTTATATATACGAATTGAAAATAATTATATAATAAAAGAAAAAAATTGTTTTATATATAACAAAATATTTTTAAAACTTCTGCCAAATGTGTCCACTTTTTTCCTTGTAGAAAAAAAAACAATTTGTCATCAGTCCAAGTAATTTTTTTTGTTATTGTATTAACAAATTTAAATTTGTAAAAAACGTATTAGTAAAAAAAATGTTTATTGTCTCAAACTTATATATGAATTATGAATTTGAATCTTTCAGCAGAGCTATTACGAAATTATAAGAAAAAAAACAGTTAGCATTAATACTTGATAAAATGACACGATTTATTGGAGGTTCTACTGTACATCGCTTTCTCTTTTATTATTTTATTCCATTATTTAACTTATACAACAGTAAATGATGGGTATTCATTGAACACTGAAACTACACGTTTCTTGCAATCATAAATTACTCCAAATTTATGTGTTCGCGGTATTTTCGGCATTTAATAATCATAGTATAAGTTATAACTGGCGAAAATGTAAAAAGTTGACGGATAGTTGCAATGTACTTTAATGGAACGTTCGCCAAAAAAACGTTCTGCTCTATTTTTTGCTAATAAACGTCAACGATAATAAAAATAAAAAAAAGTAATTACGTCATTTATTATACTCTGAAAATAAACACATGTGAAATTGTTTTGTTTTAAATAAAGTTGTACAATTTAAGAGAATTATTATTATTATTTGATATAATAATAGTTGAATTAAATTTTGTTGCAAAAATTAATAAATCAATGTAATTTATTAACTACGTGAATGGTTTCGGAGAACTTTTATTTATAGGAAAGTGTAAGCCCGATAAGAGTATTAAACTTTGTTTCAATTTAATCTCAATTCTGTGACTTTTTTTAATTTTATTTCACATATGAGCTGCATTTATCAAACCTTTCGGCAGAAAGGGTGTGCCAAGAAAAAGCACTTCTTTGCTAAAGCTATATAACTATAAAACGGCGACGATTCTTTATTTCAAATTTACAAAATGTTACAATAATTTTGTGCAACAACGTTTTACCAACTATTGCTTAACAAATTAACAATACAAAATGTATTTTTTTGTTTTTTGCAAAAGTAATTTTGTATATTACCTGAAACATTTGGTTGTTTTTTTGATTTTTGTTGTATAAGAAGACTACACATTTAAGTTATAAATGTTTAGTTAACTTTTGAACAAATAATCATTTTTAAATTCAATTAATATTTATTATTTATGGTTTATAAAGTAGAGTTGTGTAAATGTTATCTGCATAAAGAATTCTCTATTTTCGGAGCAACTGCTCATCACACAATGCAATAATATACAGTTACTGTACTACCAGATGTCAACTGCAAATACCGCGTATAATGGGACACAAAAGACGATAAGTTATTATTCGAGAAAGAGATAATGGTACGACCATGTATGGCAAATTTATTTTTGTGGCAATACGCGGAATTGAAATTGTATTTTGAATTGGGTAAGAAAGGGGACATTTTGATTACAGTCTGTTCCTGTTACGTTAGAATCACAATAATTGTTGGGATACTTAATAACAATGTGCAGTCAATACAAATTTCAGTTTTAATGTCATTTTTCCCATCACTTTTTGGTGAACTTTATTTTACTTTTTTTTTGGTATAAGTATAAATTACTTCTAATTTTGTAAGATTTCTTTTAAAATACTTCATTAATTATCTTCATAAGATATACCAGAAGATAAATTTTCCTATTTCCACTTATCCTGAAGTACATCAAAAATTAACATTCTTTAGATAAAAATTAATTATAATAATCAAAAAAAGTTGATCAAGAATTTAATTTCGAAATGAGGACAAATCAAAATCTATTCCAAAGATTGAATTTAAAAAACTGATAAAAATTGAAAGAATTGACATTGAATATTTGAAATTACTTTGATACAAAACTGCAAGGCAAATAGGACAAATTTGAAAATAAAATAAATTTAATGTACATTATGACTTGTTAATATTAATGTCCTCTGCATTATTTATATTTCGAAAACAAGTAATGTTTGCTCGCGATTGGGATTAACATTAGCAGTTTGAAACTGCCGAAAGTTACAGTATTAAATATTTGTCCATTTGTCGTTTATTGTCACAACTTTGCGCAGATAAAATGTGCAATAAATATTCGCTTTTACATGCGTGAGACAAATTCAGCGGACTAAAAGTAAATTTATTTCGTGTAGTAATGTATACAACACGTAATTAACCAATTTGTTTTGCGCTGCTATTTGCAAGTGCACCTGATGCCATTATAAAAGTTTAAAACAGCAGTCAATCTTGCCTTTTGCATTACAATTTTCTATACAAATTGTTTGTTTATACTAACTTAATGAATAGTTTGAATTTACAGCACATATATAATTAACTCGTAGTTAAACCCCAATCAACTTTGCCAATTAATAAAATAAATGTTATTCGATGTTTACTTTTGATTCCTTAAATCATCAGTTTCGTGAAACATTAATTTTCACAGATTATCCCGCTCGATTCTGAATTTTGAACTTTAATTTAAATAAACAATTTATCAATGAATACTGCGTGTTTCTTTTTTTATAACTGTTTAGCTTTATTTTATATAAATGGTCATTTTTATATAAAAATATATACAAGAAACATTTTTTGAAATCTTCTTTTGTCTTTTATTATTGTACATTTTTATAAAAGATGTACAAATAACATTTTGTTATTTAGAAAGTTGATAATTCAACCACAAACAAATTTTTCCAACAGATTTCATCATCTACACAAAAGAGAGAGAAAAAAAATTACAAATCCCAATAGTTATTTATGATTAATAAAATTTAAATATTACATTTACAATTTGACACCACGTTTATAGGGGCAAAATAGTATAATATAACTTAATATCTTTTATAGTACACAACGTCCAAACACATAAAAATGCTTCGATGAAACTGAGAAGAAAGAAACTTGTTTCACACAGTAGATAACCATTAATAAAAAAAAGAGAAAAAAATTTGAAGTTTAGGTGAAAACGTGCTGCGGCATAAATTTGTCATAACTGACATAATTTTGTACGTGATTTCGGTAAGTTTTTCATATTAAGAATTCGACATCAGGCACGTATTTCTCTCTTCCACAAACAGTGCCGATTTCAAGCCCAATATAAATTTCCGTTCAATTGATCTGAAAAGGCTATTTGGCTCTACTTTGTTACAATGAATGGACGCGTAAATGCGTACCTGTCGAATAACTTGCGTACGTCTTAAAAAAAAAAAAAAAAGCCCCAGGAAGCCGCCACCAGGTGCTAGGTGCGAGGTCTATTTTGGCGGTCTTTATATTTCAAATTGGTCGGCTACCACCCGCGAGACGACGAATTCTATATTTTTCCAAATTGGTTTGGCAAGAAAGGCGTGGTAGGAAAAGATATACTACAATTTAAATAAACCGATGACCGGTCATTGGTGTCAAAAGTGCCGACCAAAACGAATTTCTTTGTGAGGCGTTATTCATTTTCGGGGAACCTTCTAAGCAGATTAATTTTCTGTTTATTCTGTGGTATTTATTTTTTTATTACTGGCATAAGCTCTGTCCAATTTTTATATAAGTTATACATATATTAGTATTAGATGTTATTGTTGAATAAAGTTGTATTCCGGTTTTCTATTCATTGCTGAAAATGTCTAATCTGTCAACAAAATTCAGTTGAAATAACATAAATTGATTTTTAGAATTAGTGATATGTTTTTTTTTATCAACCTGAACATTTTACTTTGAAAAGAACCGCGAAATAATTACAGTTCTGATTTGTATTTTTGGTTGAGGTGAATTTTTGTTGTTATAATTTTATATTTTGAATGTAACCACTAATTTTGTGCATGACAAAAGTTATATTTTATATTTTTGTGACATTTGTATATTCAATTGTAAGAATGTTAAAGTTTGTCTTTTATTGTCGACTCTTGCGTATTGACAGAGAACCGGAAATAAAGACTGGCAAATTACATCTTTTATGTATACAGTCTAACAACAGAATTACACTGTTGTTTTGTGATTAAGTAAAGTTCAAATTTTAATGCATACAGTTGTGAAAAAGCAATTATATAGATGAGAATTGTTTGCAACTTCTTACCTACGAAAAAGTGGAGGTTCGTGCATAAGGATGTGAAAGTCGTTTTCCGAACAAATTTCTCGGTCCCTGTGATGCACTGCACACTTGAAACTTCGTGTTCGTTTGCCACTCATCTGTCAATTAAAAGTTTAACATTTAATTATTAGTAATTACTCGTTGCAAGCTTATTTATTGATAATAATTTAAATGTGATAATTAAGCTAGAAATTAAAAAGTAAAATAAACTTATTCAAAAAAAATTACATTTCGTTTCGTGATAAAATGTCTCAACCGACAACATGTTGCAGAAGCAAAAAAATACCTTTCACATAGAAATGTCTTTATTGTCCCGGCACAAATGACGTTATGCAATTTGGAAAATTTTCCTTTACACAATCATGCATATTTGTTAGGGTAGAGTGTAGATTTTCTTGCGATAAATTTTGAATTGCGTTTGGCTGCAAATTCGGTTAGGCAAATGTGGGGAGCGCTTACAAACTCACATGCATAATGTATAATATATATCTGTTATAGGTTTCTAGTGTACTTTGAGTTCGTACACTTTCTTTGGTCTCCCTGTTAAAATTAAATTTTCATTCGCAAGTTCAACAAAAATACGTGCAGAATTTTAATACCTGTTCTTTTATTTTGTAATTATCTTATTAGAAAAAAGTATTATCAAATTAAATAGCAAGTTTGTCTACAATTTTAAATTCAAAATTTCATTGCCATTTTGAATTTTAGGTACAAAAATTCACGAATTTCAATAATGAATCTTAAAATATAGATATTTAGCCATGAATAACGAGATGATTGAATCTCTAATGATGAAAGGCTAATAATTGCTCATGACGAATTCGTATAGCAAATTTTCTAGCTGCCTAACCGCATGACCCGATATGGTTCGATTTGAGTCGCCGAGCATGTTATGAGAATCACAAATTTTGCTTTGTCCAAATAGTCCCGAATGATCATATATGGTTTTCATACTCAATCGCTTGATCACAAGAATTAAATTATGCATGACTGTTTATAATCCGCAACGTGAACACGTTTTGCCAAACACTACATACAGTTCTTAAGCCCAATGGTGTAGAAAATGTTTAGTTTATATTTTAAACACCACATTTTCCACTATTTCTTTTTATACATTTCCTTTTCAAGACAACAATTTATCCACTTAAAAGTTTACATGTCTAAAGTTCATTTCCTTACAGCTAAAGTTTTTACAGCTGAATTTACTTTATTTTTGCACAGCTAAATTTAATTTAATTTTCTACAGCTGAATTATATTATCATTATAGAAAAAAATTGTGAACTCAATTTGGAAGCTACATTTTTAGATTGCAATTGGCAATTCAATTTAATCTAATTAATAAAGCCAAGTTGCTATTAATACAAAATTTGCACGTCTTGGGTCTATTAAAGTAATACAAAGTCAACGTTAAATATACTCATGCTACTGAACTAATCAAACTAGTTTACATCAAAATAATGACAAGGAAGATAGCACTTGAGAGTCGAGTTTAATTTCTGATCGAGGACTGGAGCAAAGCTAAATTATCAGCCACACTCTGAAATTTGGGTCGTCGAATAACTACGACCGCTTTACATATCGATTTACAGAGACGAAGAATATCTAATATATTACACTTTGTACACCTCTGCCATCTCAACATACGTCCTCTAATATAATTATTTTCCATAATGTTTATTAACCACTTTATACATTTTAAAAGAATGCCAAATAAAATCACGTAATGTTTTCTGTCAGTATTACTTATAAGTTGACCGCTGTTATCTGTAAATCGTTTATATTTCTGGTTGTAAAAGCATTAATAATAATTCCTTAATCGTATATATGTTTATATATGAGACGACTCGTTTCAAACATGTATAAGTTTTTCCTTGCCTAATCTAATCTGAGTCTCACATTCATTTTACTTGAATCTTTGAAATTCCCTCTGAAAGTATCCAAATTTATCTGTCATAATGTAATTTAAAAGGCAACGCCTTCCAAGATTGTGACGTTAAATGAAAATAAAGTTTATTTCTCTCTGGAGTCTTAAGCCAATAAGAAACGTTCTAAAACTGCAACATATCGCGATGTATCCTGTCGGTTTAGCGTCTTACAGGAAGTGGTTAACAGCATCTTGCTACATAACACGTAGCAAATTTGCATAACAGCAGAGCTTGTTAGATAATCGTGTCCTAAGCTCAGATCGCACCCGAAACGTCGAGTCTTAGTTAATATTATAATAATAATAACTGAATAACACTTTTTTATTAATTTATTTCATGTTGTTTAAATTTATTTACAATCATTTATATCAGAGATATAATTTGTTGCAAATTATTGCTGAAAATTGATAATAGAAATGTTATCTTCTATACGTAATATAGCAAAGTCAGGTATAAAATGCTTTTTGACAGCTAAAGAATTTCGTTGCAGTAAAAATTTGAATGACTTCTAATTGATCATTAACGCCACAGGTGGTGCGATTTGGCGCCGACACGTGCCTTAAGGTTGGACCATATGGTGTCTTATTAAAAAAAAGTGTTCGATCCTCAAGAAAAATTAATTCTATTGATAATTATTTTATTACCTAATTCATTAATTGCAATTTTATTTTAATTAATTTTAATTTTTTTATTTAACAATTTGAACACATTTTCATTATATCTGAATAGTAAATTGAAGATTTAAAACTAAAAAATGAATTGTTAAAAAAATTCTTTTTTATAAATGACAAAGTTAATTTAATATAAAATTGATTTTTCCAGTCAAATTGTGAACAGAAATTGAGATGATATTTGAGGTTGTCTGGAGGCAGATGTCTATCAGGTGTGGTTTAAACATCTGTATAAATCTCTCGCTTTCCAGAAAAAACACCTGGCCTAATCTGGATGAGTTTGTTTGTAATTATAACAATAAAAAGGTACTGTATGTGTATACACTGATTTGAAACAATTTTGAAAAAGTTTCCTTATGTTACAGGAAGTTGGCAAATAGTGGCTTATAAAATCCAAAATTATATATACTTTCTTTGTAAAAGATATTATTAAAAACTGTAAGTATATTTTTTTAAAGCAAGAGCTCTTAGAAAATGTTTCAAATTTGTCCTTTGGTTCTGCTGAAATTATATTATAAAGTTAAGATTTTACGGAAAATGTACAAAAGATCATCGACTAAAAGAGAAGAGTAGGGAGAAAAAAGGACATAAGTGGATTTGTGAAAAAGCAGAAACTATTATACGAGGCAATTAGATACTACCTCTAGGTTCTTGTGAGATTTCAGGCGACACAGATAAACGCGACGAGGGGCTTTAGATCGAATCTTAGGTTGGAGTAACTTCGTTTACGCCTCACGAGTTCTTCGAGATTTTATCTCGAACAATGTTGTCTTAACGCGTGACTCGGGTCAGGATGACTTCCTTTTCAAAGCTAAATTTCAAAAATTACCAGGTCGAATGTCACCGGGCATAATTACGTCAGATCCACGTACTTTCAGATCTCTTTCAGTCTTTATTAACAAGCATTGTCTTATACTTAAAAGGTGTATATATAAGTATATCGCTCTTCTGCGATTTTATTTCAGCGTTATTGTAGCAAGTCTTTTGTCTTTTTTTTTCGTAAAATTTGTTTGAAAGAAGATGCAATTTAATTTAGTCATCTTAATTAAGATCCTGTGTCAGGGATTTATGACGAATTTTATATACTACAATATGGGCAGAGAAAATTGAGACATTTTTTTTAATTCTATTAATGAGTATTTAGAATTTTAATGACAGAACAGAAGAGAAAACAATGTAGCGCAAAAAGTTAAAAAAAAGTATACAAAACATAATTGCACAGATTATTTTTTGTTAGGACTCCAAGGGTTTGCAAAATAAGATTGAACTCAAAAATGCCTTACAAAAAAGTTTAAAAAAATTGTAATATTTATTTTACAGTAATTCATCAAGTTTAAATCTTGAAAGTTCAAAATAATAATAATTAATAAAGACGAATTGTGCAGGTTTTATTAACGTTCCCATTACCTCGTGCTAATCATACATTTTGGCTCTTGAATTATGACATTACATTGGTTTAACATTTAGATTAGAAGATCAGATTACCGCAATGTGATTAAGTACTTAGGTTACGTTTCCTCATGTTCTGGATTCCCTATCATTGTAAATGATAAAGTATATGTAAAGGATCAAAGTATAACTTTCTCGATTTTAACGCGTAAATTAATTGTTGATCAAAATTAACTATACATGACCTATTTTGCATTGGGTTAACTATATACGTATATGTATTCAATATCACAATAAATTGCTAATTTCCAGTATGACGGATAAAATCTAATAATTCTATTATATACTGCAGCTACTTGTTCTATAACAAATTTATAACTATCTTGCAACTCACTATACATGTTAAATTTCATTGTAAACTGATATAGTCAGATTTATTCTATTACACAAAAAGAAATTAAAAAAAGGCATTAGGATCATCACTGGAGCAAAAATACAATCAATTGTTCCGCGAAAAAAGTGTTTATTTGTCAAGAACATAAAATGATTGCGTTGAATGCGTTAAGGTCGACGTCCTGACTAGAAGCGGACGGCACAGTTTAAAGGGAAGGAAACACCTGCTCTTTCTATGGCCTCTCTGCTCCAACAATCGCACCGCAATAATTATCTCATGGCGCTGACGCTCTTCTTATGTGTTTTTATGTACATATTTTACATACACGATTGTTGCAAAACAATTTTTTTTCCGAGATCCCTTTACGTTTCAGCAGCAGTGAGAAGTTTGAACTATTTAGTTTTTGTCCCACGATCGTTTAATTCAAGAATGCCAAAGTTTTCAGCAAAATATTTAGTGAAACATAATAGAGTTCACTTTTGGAAATGTACATTTCAGTGAGTGACAAAAATGTTCTTCACATTCGAACATTCATCAATTTTGACTACAGAATAAAAATGTCTGTTTGAGAAAAAGTAAAAAATAATTTTTGTTAAGAAATGAAAGTTTTTTCTACCTAAAAATCTCTTAAAAGTCTTGAATTTGGTTTTTCAAAGCAATGTCAGAGTAATTATAAGAGTTTTCCAAAATATGTATAATATTTCAAAAGTTTTCAGATTTTTGTAACAAGATTGAATTTTGCAACAAGTAAAAGGGTGGAACGAACAAAATATTTTGGATTGTTTGTCCACTCCAGGAGTTATTAAAGACAATAAAATAGCTATATCGGATTTCGATAAAAGTGTTTATTGCAATTGAGTATATATGAAGCTTGAGTACTTTCATTGACAGTTGAGTGCAAAGAGTCTAAATGTTGAGGAAAAAGGTCGAGGGAGTCATACACCGTGTGAAATTAACTTCCAAAGATGATTATAAATACTTTGTCGAGCTTTAAAATTGAAAGTTATAGACTTAAAAGGATAGGTATCTCCCAAACAATTTTGTCAAATGTATTTATATAAAAGGAGGTTTCTTAGACATATTAGGAAATATTTTACATAGGTAAGATTTTAATATGCATTTCATATGCAAGGAAAATAAATCTTTAATTTTTTCATAATTGATTGCCACTTTATTTATGAATAATTTACATAATAAAATTAGTCATTTAATAAGATCTCCTAAGGAATTGCAATTTCACTCAAGAAAAAGATAAGAACAAAATTTTGGATAAATCTGATTTGTGTGAAGTTACAAAATATATTCAAAAATTAAGTGCACCAACTTGCAGAAGATTAACCACTTACTTTCATTATTATCTTTAGCTGAAAGTTCAGTTTTGACGTTATTTTGCAGTATATGTCATATAGTTTGGAATTGTTATGTTCAAAGTAGACAGCAGTAAAAAAAATGTACAAATTTGAGTTGGGAAAATGTTTGATATATATTATTTGATTATTTTGAAAACTTTGGAATAAAAATTGACTCAAATAAATATTTAACATTAAAATAATAAATTATCAATAGTTTCTTTTAAACAGTTGGCATCCTGTAATGTTTGACATGGGAAAGATAAGAATAATAATCCTTTTGCCTCTCACCCACTGATAGTTCTTTCTTAAAAAAAAGTTTTGGAACCAAAGAAATTTTGTTCCTTTAAATTCACTTTTCTATTTGATAAGCATACAGAAGATTGCATTTCCATGTAGCTTTAAATTTAAAATAATAATTTATCTCCACTTTTTATGGTTGCTTTAAATTTTAGAAAGAACAAACAAAAACTTTAAGGACTCTAGAAAAAGATAACAAGAATAGATTTAAATTGCTCCTGAAAACAATAACAGTAGTCATATGTTTGTTTTAGTGCCAACTTTGTATATTTTTTCTGGCACTGTCTAATGGCGGCGTTATTTCAGAGATATCGTTTCGTTTCCTTCTTAAATCAGCGGTGCGAAACAACGTGGCAACGCTCTCTTCTTTCCTTTCTGCGCAACAGGAAACAAGCGTGAAGCTTATTATCCGAGTTTATCGGCGAACCGCAAACAGCAGCCATCTTAATTAGTTGGCTTCGCTCTTTTCCGGATTTTCATTATATGACTTTCAGCTTATTCTGTCTTTTTTATCCTGGGCCCTGCTGCATCTTCAAGAAAATATCAAAACGCATTGTTAATTACAAAACTACAGACTTTTTCATAGACAAAGATTTCTCGAGATAATTATCCAACTTTTTGCTACAACTTTTCTTTTTCTTTGAAAATCACTTTTCTTGAGTGAAAAAAATCTTGGCGACATATACATATATATAGAAAGAGTATTTGTCAAACACAACTGTTTGTCAACAAACCTTTTGACTTTTTAAGTTTTGTTTACCTTTTTTTCTATACTGTTTATTTTCAGTTAAGTCTGTATATTGTTTTTAAAACTTAGAACTGTAATTAAAATAAACAGAACGAAAAGAAATCTCAAAATGAAGTATTTATAATTATTATTTTTAGAAAGGAAAGAATCACCTGTAATTTAGTTAAAAAGACAAACAAAAAAAGTTACACTGGTTTTAATATTTAGTTTGAAAAAGATATTAGATGAAGAAACTATTGTCAAAGGGAATCGTTTCTTTTTTCTTCGGGAGATTTTTTTTTCATCGTTCATTTATTAGTTTTATTTTGCAGACGTCATGAAGGCTCCGTAATGCTTTAATTTCGTCATGGATCGGAAAACGTTTTAATCGTTTTTCTCAGCGCAAACACTCTTCAACTATTGGTTGGAAATATATAATCTTCCAATCTGCAGCTGCTTGAAAAATCAATTTTTTATAAAAGTATTATTAACGTGCAGTCAAGATTTATAAATTATAGTTATTTTTGATATAACATTTTAACTGGGCACTTTAATATTGAATACATTTGTCAGTTAAAATTAAAATCATTGTCTAAAGTTTGATTATTATTTTATTTTTAATTAAAAGTTGATTAGTTTGTGTCGCCAATATATATTCAAGTCTAGCTGCGATACTAATTTAATTATTTTCATACGTATTTCAGAAAATCACTTTATAACTTTGACTCTTCATTTACATGGATGTATGCAAGGACTTTCAATGCAGATGAAGTGAGGAGGAATAATATATTAATTCAATTTAAATGCCATTACTATAAATCTTTGAATTGTTGAATTAAATTTTATTATAAATTAATATAAAATTTTGAAAATTTTATATTCTAATATCAGACATTTTTTTGATACATTTATTTAATTTAAAAATAATAAATTATTTTCAAAGTAATTGTACTTAATTTGTTTAAAGAACTAACAATCTTGAACAAATTAAATAAAATAATTGAAATTAATGTTTAATTATACCAAGAAAACTCAGCGATGAGAGCAGTAATTAAAAGTGACTGCTTTCTTGTCTTAAATTGACAAGAGTACTTGCAAAATTGTGTCTTTATTATAAAATAATACAATAAAGTGGATCTTTTCTTAAAATTTTAAGTACAATCTTTTAAAATTGGATTAACCAGTATTACAATATTTAATTATTCCTTAATTATTATCAATCAGCCAAATATTGAGTTTTGTTTAATAAATTATAATCAATAATTATTCATAAAATTAATATAATAATATATAAAAAATATTTTAAAAATTAAGACATTTAGCACAAATGAAAAAAGACATAAAGTATAAAGTGTTGTAATCAATTTATACTTAGATCTATTATAATCATTAACTCAATTGCTTTGAACATTTAATTCCTATTGGAAAAAGTAACGAGATAAAAATGCTAGCCAAGTACATTCAAAAATTGATTAAGATGAATGATATAAGTTGTATTCGCTTAATTTGAATAAATATTCTATTTTTCGCAGTTGAATAACAATAAAATTTATTACGTCAATACTCCACATAGGGTTGTCACCTTGGTCATTTTGACCCGGAGACTCATAATAGGCACTTGTATAAGTGCGAGAGAGAGGACCGATGATCTCTGGGTCAACTGAAGCTAAGAGTTGGCTACACTAACTCCACAAAAGAGTTTCGTTATAAGAAAATTCTTTAAGGTAGGACGAAGATGAGTATTTCCGGTACTCTGGTAATATTCATAGTAAAAATTTTCAAAAAATTTCACATACAGTCACATTACAAGTATGCATCTCAGTTAAAGCTTATATACCTATTAAACCAAGTCCGGACATCCGGATCTTCTCAATCATACGGAGATCGGTATATTGATCAAATCTGGACCTGTAATAGAACAAAGTTGTGGACAAAATGTATAGATTTGATCCAGATTAAAGATAGTCAACATCATTTATTAAAGGTTTTTGGAACTAAAATGTGTATATCTGGGCCTATGATGCAAAGAAAATCTGTGCTTTAGATTTGACCTAGTCTAAATAAAATCTGAAGTTACTTTCTTCGATGTGCACGAAAGCTCAAGTTAAGTTTTGTTTATATAACCTCACCAAAATCTTGATACAACAAAATTTTTGCAAGTACTAGTTTTGTTTTTCTTATGTCACACACTATGTAGTATTGCTTGTAGTTGAGTTTAAATATAGTAAAAAACTTTTTAAGGTCATTAACAAGAATGCAAAATATAAGATATCCACCTACTGAATTTAACGAAATTAAAAAAGGCATTACCCAACCTTCCCATAATACTCGACTTATAAAAGTTCTGTAATTTGTGCTAATAATTATTAGCGACTTTTCTTGAAATATCTAGCAGGATTTACAAGGATACAGAGTGATTACAAAACACTACCGTTCGCTTGTACGACCAAAACTAAACTTCGATAATTATTTTAATTATTTATTTGTTTTTTGAAACGGAAATCCTGTGTAGACTATAACTTTTTGTGTATAATTTTTTTTCTACATATTTATTATTATTTATAATTTCCCGTTTCATTATATTAATTCATTAGACTTATCATTTATAATTTGAGGAAAAAATAATTATCTAATAATGTTGTTTATTTTGATAAAGAATTGTCATAGAATTTAAAACGTAAGTTAATTTCAAATAAACATTATTTGTGTCCAGTAACTGGGTATACCGGTTATTTTATTTTTATAAATCTTATTTTCTTAAATGACTTTATTTTTAATTTTTTTAATGTGATTTATTATTTATGTCACATAAAGTGACATTACTAAGGAACAATCTTTAATGTATTTTCAGTTTGCTTTAAATTATTATTGGTTTTAATTTTTTGAACAAATATTATTTGAAATTTATAATAATCTATAATTGTATTATATCCTTAATATCTTGATTTTTCAGTGCAAGTAGAATTATAACTTTGAATAATGATCTACTAAGTTTATTCGCAGTTTAGTTATATATTTAACTGGATTTCAAAATTGGCTGATTTTAAGTATAAAAACTGATTATTTTGTCAAGTTCAATGACGAAAATCAATCTTCTCGATTAATAATTCAATTTGAACGAAGACGTCGAAGTCTACAAGTGCGGATATATAAACTGCTATAACTGCGAGTGAAAATCTACTAAATTGAAGCGCAATCGAGGGACATGTATATTCGTCGCTATTCAAAGGAAGCTCAATCGTCAGGCTTCTTTTCCCTCCTTTTATCCTTTCTTCGTAAAATGGAAAAACTTTTTCAAAGCTGGAAGAATGCTGCAGTACTCGGCAAAATTTATGATACCGACCTATTTAAAATATGCCACTGGCAATTTAAACGCGCAGACAACCAGAATGACGCAACTTTATAGATTGATATACCAACTCCCATCTGCGCTTATGTTTTGTACTTTATTAAAACATGTTTTCAAATAAATAACTTATTGTTTGTAAATGATGAAAATGTAAATTCAACTTTCTACCTTTAATTAATAAAACTAATCAACATTCTTTTGGTTTGATTTTGAAAGTATTATAAGATATAGTAAATATTTATTCATTTAAACCAAATGGCTGTATAAAAGCAAATATTTATTAAATATTTGAAGCTCCAATTAAATTCTTACAAAATTATTAGGCCAAAATTAAACGTTTTTTGGTTTTAATATTAACATATTTATAGACATTGAATTCATCGGATAATATTGTAAAATAGTAACAGATTTTTATTGGTAATTTGGGCTTTAGTCTTTTGTTGATAAAAGACGAAA
The DNA here is from genome assembly GCA_022817325.1 of Idris sp. 1 HC-2018. Classification (NCBI taxonomy): domain Eukaryota; kingdom Metazoa; phylum Arthropoda; class Insecta; order Hymenoptera; family Scelionidae; genus Idris; species Idris sp. 1 HC-2018. The sequence continues at coordinate 10,511 of JABFPM010000471.1, read as the reverse complement.
AAAAGTTGAATTGCTGCTGCGTCAGTAGTTGTGTATTGCTTTGACTGCACTTTTCGCATAGTTTTGAAGAAAAAAGTTTCTGCTCAGGCGTAAAATAAACTTCGCAAATGAAATTTGGTGCGGTATTTGCAGCAATATATTTCACTAAGGTGGGTTGGATGCGCGCGATATTACGCAAGTTTCGTGGGTTACTTGTTTTAGCCTTTGAGTAGTGCAAAGAGAAAGCGTAGGCTTCTTGTTGCAGAGTTGGAGAGCCTCTTTGCGCCACCTGAACTCAACGATTCGCCGAGCGGCCACCTACCAAATTAACTTTTACTACCGTCTTCCCAATTAATTTACAGGTCGCCTAATTGCATGCATAAATTATACGAAACGCGCCTGCCACTATTTTGCGGACACATTTAATATTAATAAGCTAATCTTTTTGACTAATTAATTCAACAAACTTGCGGATGATAGACTTTTCCTAACAACTTTGGCAGATACAATATTTAAAAAGTAATTATTATTTGCGAAATGCATTTCATTTGTTGATATCATCAGAACTTTTTGAAATGATAAAAAGTTTGTTATTATAATAAAAAATTGTTTAAAGTTGTATTTAGCACTTTCAATTTAGAGCTCGTGGATTTCAAAGTTAGATTTAAAATATTTGACATCAATAAAATTTTATTGATTAGTATTATTTAAAACACGTTTTTTTGAAAAAAATTCTTTTTTAAAAGATCTTCATATTGTTATTTATTATTTTCACATAATTTTAACGTATGATACCATCCGTTTTAGATATTTTTGTCGGCAAAAAAAATGTTTTTTATATCAATTTTTATGTCAACTATTGTAGTTTTCAATATCAAAATGTATTTTTATCGTAAAGTGACAATACAGATGTACGGTGTTATGCAATATATTTTTGTATAACATATAATTGTGAATTTCTTATTAGGACAAAAAATAAGTCTTCTTTTGATGTCTTTTATGCTTTTTATCTTCTTGTTATTTGCTTTTAAAACCTGATAAATTAAAAACAACCGTGAAAAAATTATTGAAATCAAGAGTCATATATCATAATATTTGAAAAAAACTGCATTCATACTATATGTATGTCGAAATATTTCTTTACATTTCTATTATTGGGCTTTTATTGGCTTCAATAAAATACTTTTTAAATTTCGTATGAAACTTCTTTTTTAGAAAAAAAGTTATTTTTATATGAAAGATGAAATTAAATATACAATTAATTTTAACACTTTCTTATTTATTTAAATTGTACACGATTTTTCAATTAAATTATTTAAACAATATAAATTATTATGCTATATAAATTAAACATTTTAAAAGATTTACTGATAATTTTTTAATTTCTTGCAATATCATATATGCATTTTATTTTAAATCAATATTTCCAAATATTGAGAAAGTACAAAATATTATTTTTTAATTTAAATTAATAACATTGTTTTAAAAACTGCTTCAACGCATTGCTATCTGTTCTGTATTTTTATATATCAAACTAAAGTTTAATTTTTATATTGAAAAATTAATAAATTTGTCTGAATTCGTTAAAACTGTTTACATAATTTATAAAAGCTTATATATTGAAAATATTTATGTAATGCCAATATTGTAAATAGTTAAAATTTTGCGGTATATTATTATTTTAGCAAATAATTTAAAGCTCACAATTCAATAATTTTTACAAAGACTGCCTTGTTTCAATTTTTGTTTGAAAATAGTTTCATTTCAAAAATCATCGAAAACTGTTTTGAAATTTTAAAGAACATTAAACAAAAAGTTATTCGAGTTTAATTAAGCGTGTTCAATTTTCTTATGAGATCAGATAATTTTTTTCACTCAGGTTAAATTTAAATTCCGTTTAGGTCTGATTAGATTTAAATTTTGTTTCCATGTACAATTTGATCAAAGTCAGTTTTTTAATCTTGTGGAAAAGAGTTCTTGAAAATCTTTTAATAATTGTCTAAGAATCTCATTAAAAATGATCCACAAAATTTTATTAGTTTTTTAGTTCGACTGAAATACGAAAATAAAACAAGTAAACAAATTTACAAACACAAATTTTTTTCATCGTCTAAATTCGATTTAAAATTATTTATTCGTTTAGAGTAATTTGCATGTTACTTTGCTCTGCAAATGATTTTTAATCATCCCACGGGTAAAAGTGCTCCCGTTTCTCAACACTGAATTGAACAACAATCGATTGGACAATTTTGCAGTGAGGGAGGACTTTTTTTCAGCACGACCAACGCAATAAATTCAGGAGCGAAGAAACAATCCATAAATCACTGACCATTTTTGCTGCAACTTCTGACAAGGCAATTGGGAATTGCGTGGTAAACGACGACACTAAAACGACAAATGAGAGAGGTTTTACTGAAAAGAGATATTACGCTATGGATTTTTCCTGCAAAAGCGAGATGCAATAGAATAAATTAGAAAAAAGTTTGTTAGTTATGAATTCTTGAAAGATGTGTAACGATAAAAAAATAAACATTTCATACAATTAAAGATATACGATTTCTTTTTTAATAGAATCATTTATGTACGGTGGAAGAAAAATTTAATTTCCGGCTTATTCAACTATTGTTTGCTTCAATTAGACTTTACTTTACAATTTATCCAGGTTTAAGTTTTCTTTTGCAAATATAATTTTTAGAACAAGCAAAATGCAACTTCTTATTTAGGTTACTGAAATTGTAGTCTTTATAAATTAATTTCATTGTAACTAATTAAACTACATTTGCACTTCATGACAAATTTATGTGACTGGATAGCACAATTATGTAAGCAATATATGTACTCGGTTTGCTAGATTGAATTTCATAAATTTTATATTATTAAATTATTTTAATTTATTCGCTGAATTGATAAGATTTAAAATCGCATTAGACTTTTTAGGAGTAAAAGGAAAAAGAGTTATAACACTTTTAGCGTGAAAAAATTTAGCATTTCCCAAATAGCATTAAATGCTGCGATTGCGTTGCAAAATGCGTTGTAAGATGCAACATTTCGAGTATTCAACAATGGAATATAATCGGCGCGATTGAATTTCGTCGAAATCGTATATAATCTATTCAGACGTAACGGCATGCAGGTATTGCACGTACGTGTGTAACACGCGTATGCTTTTGTCGGAGTGAGAACATATATAAATTAAAAGAGGGTAGATATAGACGCGTGTTAGGAAACCATTCGTTATGCCACAGGCACACAGCAAAGAGGAAAGGGCAACGGAAGAGGAAGTGCCAGAGGATAAAGGAAAAGTTGAGCAGAATTCAAAAAAACGATTCTGAGTAACGCGCGCGCCCGACGTGTTCTTTGAATATCTCATATTCTACACGAAAATATTTTAATAATACTGAAAGCTTTGTCTTCTGCTTCATTTTTGCGATAGCTTGCTCAATTTGCTTCTTCTTAGCCTTGGAAATATAGTTATTAGAGAATAACGATTAAAAAAAGTCAGCAATTCAATTAATTAGTTCTCTTCTATTGAAGTTTAATTTCTTTTTCTTCTTTACTTAAAGAGAAATATTTTTATTTCGAAAGTCAACATTTAAAATTAAATTTCGAGACAAATGTTAATCTTCTACTTAATTTTGTTTTTTACTTAGAAATGGTAAGTTGTATCTTTTGCTAAAAATTTCACAAGGTCTATGTCAACACATTGCCAAGTTCAGCATACTTCGAGATGCTTTGAAGCAATCAAATTGAGTGAATGACTCGGCTGGCTTTGCCAAAAATACACCATGCAGTTTCTGATAAAAGTATTTTTAATGTCCGCCAGTTCTCAATGTCTGCTGCATCGAGACGTTTTCTTAGACGAAGAGAGCTCTCGCACTGGAATGAGTCTGTGCTTATTTCGCAACGTTTTCTAGACACATAGTCAGACAGTCAGTATACTATTAATAACAAGCCAGTAAAAGTGAACAACGAGTGAGAATGAAGAAATAAATGGCAAGTGAAAAACAACAAATTTGCATTTAAAATTTGCAATCATATCAGTATAGCTGAACAAGTGATTTAAATTACAACATTTAATGCTTATTTAATTTTGTTAAACAATTTTTTAACTGTTAATTTTTAATTTCAATTTTAAACTATTTTTGTAATATTTTTTTTTACAAATTGCCAAAGTGGATGATTTTCTTTAAAAATAATTAATCACAATTTATCAAGGATAATTAAATTTCAACTGCGGATTACAGTAAAAGAATGATTAAGCTTGAACAATCTCACATGAACTGATGAATCTGAAGAAGTTGGCAGTAAACCAAATCGGCTTTATTCTTCTCTGTTATTTCGTTAATCTCTGTCTTCTGTTAACGTTGCCTTGTATCATTGTCCATTGCCGGTTGACTTTCATCGTTTCACCGATGACGCGGCAGACTATAAAGTTGTATTAAAGAATCTTTTTCACTTAAGCACAACCGGAAGTTTCGAAAAATAAAGACCGTTCACATGATAGAGACACACTATATAAAGTGTTGCTACACATTAATTCGTACTGGCTCGTGCCAGAATAAAAAAAAACATACAGAAAAAAGGGTATCGAAAAATCTTTTAACGATTTAAAGAAAAAAGCTATTTACATTCATGAATAAAATTTAATTTATTTCATTCAAGTAAATTTGTTGTAAGCAAAAAAAGAGAATTAGTTGTGAAATTTTACTGAACATTCGTGAAAATAATTTTGGAATTAGGCTTTCTCGTAATAGCAATTAGATTGCTACAATTAAATTGGCAAGACATACTTTGAGTAGAGTTAATAGGGATTTTATTGGAATATGTAAGTTGCGTGCTTCCGAGCGTGCTTCTGAGTACAGTTTATTGTTGTTTAAAAACTTTAATGGCAATTGAAAATAACGTTTCGTAAATTTCTTCATAAGAATTAAAAGTAAAAGCAAATGTTAAATTATAAATCAGTTGAAATAAGTATACAATTCTCGAACAAATACTTTTAAATAAATATATAAAAGACAATCTTGAAAGACCTTATAAAATTTTCACACGAATAAATTTCTGAAAATGTACCGTAACTTTGTTTTTGAAATAAATAAGAGCCTATAATATTAATATTAAACTTTATCCTTAGTAAAGTACTTAATCAAAATTGAAGTCAGTGTTTAAATATATTAGAATTCAATAAAGTCGACGAGAAGATGGAAATATTTTGGCACTAAAATATCACGTTATAATGGAAGTGTACATAATGGATTAACGAAGATAAGAAAAGTAGTTCCAAATGTTGTTCACAACGAAAAACCGAGTTAATAGATTATCGAGGGAAGTATGCGCTTCTAAATAAATTTGCCTGCGAATTCAAAATGTACAATTTCCCCTTGTGTACCTCTGCGACGTTAACCTAGGCTAGAAATTGTGAATATGAAAGAATATAAATTATACTGTAGAACGAATAGCTTAAAAGATTTTACAGGTTTCACTGACTTCCAAAAAAGAAGGAATAAGAAGGGCTTTTAATATTACGTCGCGATATTAAAATCCCTTTCCAGTTTGAAAAATCAGTTTTTCCAAGCTGATATTGTCATACCCCGGAGAAATGAAACTTAATACATCATTTTTATTGAATATTATGCATACGGATTAAAATCAAGTTACATATTATAATATTACTTTGTAAATATATGAGCAATTTAACTGAAAATTTTCTTGAAAAAAGAAAGACAAAAAATAAATTGGTTTGATCTATAAAATAAAAAAAAAAACATGCTCAATTTAAAATCCTGATATCTTGAATTGTGTTATTATTGATGTTGTAGGCTTAATACATTAAAAGTTCACAAAAAGAATCGATACACAATAATTCAAATTTAGTTAAGTATATAGATGTAACAAATTAAATAACTTTTTAAATAATTTTTTTATGATCTCGCTTTTACCAGAGATGCAAATTCTTTCTTACAACATCGACAATATTACGTGATTCAAAGTATTAAGCCTTAAATTAAGAATTTGTGTTAAGCTAAAAAAATATTTCTAGTCGAGATTTGGATCAGTTTTTCTTAACTTTTTTTTCATTAAATTACATATAAAGGTGAAGAAAAATGCGAAGACAAGAAGAGATGGGTAAGGAATTCAAATTAAAAAAGGAATTGCAAGTAATCTGTTAAAGTGCCCCCCGATAAGAAAAGTAGGGCGAAAGTATATATATTTGACACTATCAAACCATTTATCATTTTTCACGTGAGCTTGGAATACTTCATGATATCGTTTCCATCATGAATATAAATTTTACACCAATTCACGGACGTTGGTGTGTTTCATTCAATAACACAAAACGGACTTGGCCAAAAATCAAACATACTTGGTAAAAATGACTTCATTTTTTCATTGGCAAGGGTACAAAACTTTCAAAAATAATTTTATTTCAAATTTTGACGATTTATGGAATGAGATTCTTTTGCAAGAAATTTATTTTATATTATAACAAAAAAGGATGAAATAGAAAAGTGTTGAATTTTAAATAAGATCATAAATTCCCATTTACGATTATTTACCTCTTTCAAAATGTGTCACATGAAACTAAAATGAATGAAAGCTGAATTATTTATTTACAAAAATGCAATATATCACTAAAAAATGGCAGGCTTGCTTCAGTTTCGTGTATTTTTATTTACGCTTTGTTGGAAATCAATTTTAAAATTAAATAAGGATACAAGATTTAGGAAAGTTTTAATTTTGGTATAAAATATAGAATAATAAAATAATAAAATATGAGTTGAACACGTTTTTGTAAGCGTCTCTGGAGATATGTGGCTGACGATCTTGCTCGTGATACTATTCTTATATAAAATGTGACGGAAAATAGTCGAGACGAAACTGCTTTTGGTTGGATATGCAAATGGATAAAAACGGCAGGATGATGCGAAAGACAGTGAAAAAGTTGCAAGAAAAAGGGTCAAGGTGGAAACTATCTGTTGACTAAATCAAGTCTACAATTTTGGCGCCACTTTCAAAGTTTCATTTATTCATGAGTGAAAAAAAATATTTTCAATTTACCTTTTATTATGATCTTACAGATTTACAAAATTGTCCATAAGAAACTAACAAATTTAAATACTTTTATTATGATGTTTTAATTAAATTTTAGGAGAAAAAAGTTGTACAAATAATAATTTTCTTATACATCAGAAGTAACTTGCTTCCAACGTTTTATTGAATTTTTAACAGTGAGGTGACTGTTAGAACTCCAAAATAAAAGTTATAACAATGTATTTAGTTAATATTTTTAGAGCCATTAAATAAATAATTTTATTTAACGTTTCGGAATCTTTTATTCCCTTTTCAACACTGTACAACTGTAATAAACTTTTTTGTAAAACTCAAACATTTCTAACTCATATTGTGCATTAAAAATTAAATAGCTCAATAGCTGTATCAAATGTTCCTAATTCTATTTGTATTAATGCACAATTAAAACGTTTGATTAGTTATATTACAGTTATACAGTTTTGAAAAAGATTCCGTAAAAAATGTAATAAAAAGTATTTATTCAATGGCCCTACAAATATTGACTAAATAAAATAATATAACGGATAATAAAAACAGTTATATGAAATATAACAGTATCTGCATATTAACCTCTTATTGGTTAACATAATTTATAAATAACAATTTTTTCACAAATTGAATTGATTATTATGTAAATTGATTTGAAAGATAAAAAGGTCGAATTTTGAAAAATAATTTTGGGCATTTAATGGGTAAATTTTGAATGTTCAATTATGGTTGATTTTTGACATAAACAAAAATTTTCAATATTTGTTTACTAGGCAAAACATTGATGAATTATTTTACAAATTAGAGTATTCAATCTGCAAAAAAGAAAGCTTTACGACTATTTTCTACAGTGCAAACATTTAATTCACTTTAAATAAATAAATAAATAAAAAAATTTCCAATAGTTGAATCAAGCAGTCTTAATTGATTTATTTTTCATTATGTAGTTGAAAGAAGCAGGTAAAGATATAAATCGGGTTTATTCCAAGAGTGAAACCAAATGTAACAATTACGAAATTCGCTCGTAATGATTGGTTTTTGTGGAGATTCTGAATGCGTAGGTCTGCATCACACATTAAAGTATTCTCTGGTATTGTTGCACTATTACCTCTTTTGGGTCACGTAAAAAGGTACGTAATTTATTTATACGAGCACTTAGGAGCCCTTCTTAGACTCCCGAATCGATTCGGCCCACATTGTTATTACGATCTTCCCATCTTGGTCCGATCGTAACTGCTGAATTATCTGTAATTACCGCGCTCTCAACATTACCCATATACCCGGAGCTTATTTCAAAATGACGACCATTCGGATGTGCTAGCGCACAGCGTGTTATCGGCACACGAGAAAGCACAAAATCCATTTTTCACTTTTCTTTTCTTTTTTTTAACACTCGAAAAATGACTCTCCACTACCCTAGATTTGAATCCAAATAACGTCGATATAACATTTCAATTATAATATTTCAGTTTAACGCGATTAAACAGAAAGCATTTTCAAATTTTGTTGAAATGCGCGGCATAAAGTGAAATTGAGTTATGCTGTAATTCTTAAATAAAGTATATGATATTGTAATATCACGTTTTATGTGGCGTTAAATGTAAATTGGCATTCAGTTGTTTAAATAGACATATAATTTATAATTACGTTATTGCTCATGTAAAGTAGATATAAAAAAAAAATTATTCCATCAGGATCTATTTCTTACATTTAAAGAAGGATCTAAAACGTTTTTTTCAATCGAATCAATTTCATTTAGTTACAATGTATTTTGTCTTGAGCTAAAGCTTTTTAACTTTGTGTGTGATTTTCACTTGATTGAAGAAAAAGCAAATCGTCGAAAACGAATCACCGGCACAGCGCAATTTAAACTGGAATAACGGGAAGCAGATGAGCAAGCATTTGTCGGTCGATCTGGGGTACATCGTCAAAATACATTGCACGAAACAACGCAGCGGAGACGCCGGCGAACGGAGAATGCTTGGAACAATTTTTCAAACTACCTGTCTGGGTACAATAAGGGACGCATTTCTAGTCACGTGCGAGACGTGAGATGGGTATCGAACGAACCGAGCAATGAAGACAGGAAGGAAGTCGAGTCAGTGTGGGGCAGCCCAGAAAGGAAGGAAGCGAGCTTTAGCTTTGCTGCTTTACTTGAATTCCAATGTTGAGCAAGAAGTACTCTCTAGAGCAAGTGAAAGTGTAGACACAAAATCGAAACAACTATGCATTGCTGAATCGCTTTAGTTAATTCAGCGACAAAGAACAATTTTTTAATACAACTTGAGCTTTTTGTATTTCAATTTGTTTTTCTCTTTTTTTGTACAAATATTTTTTATATTATTTGTTCTTTAAATTATAAACAATTAAAAGCATTTTTAGTTAATTCGTGTTTAAGTTTATATGAATTTTATTTCAAAATTAACATAAACTTAAACAATAACTTTGCATGCTAATATATTTTCTGACAGGCAAGTTCAGTAGAAGATATCAAAATATATATTCGCTAATTCAAAATTAAGTAAATATGTATCACCACATGTAGATGATATAACTAAGTCAAATTTTTCTCAAACAAACAATAAATTGTAGTTAACTAAAAGAAATGATAATAATCATAAAATTGGCGTTTCAAAAAAAGTTTAGACAAAGATTGAGAAGTTTATTTTGGAAAAAAATCTAAATATTTTAGGCTTCATTTATTTTACAAGTCTGCTCTTTGCTAGACTTATTCAATCTTGATGCAAAATTGATGCAAATGTGTCTTTAAAGTTGCTTTGATAAACTGCATCTGATCTACACAATCACTTCTCAGTGTCACATGTATCGCAGTTCTTTTATTTTAACGTCAGATTCCCAATTTTCACACTATGTCAAACAAAATTGTATTTTCATTAGATAAAGATAATAATAATGAAAAGTTATATTAAATCTAATTATTTATGTTTGTGCAATTTACTATTAGGTGTAACTTTGTTTCCGCGGTTTGTTATTAGATGGTCGTAGTACCATTTATCGACCGATATAAGTTAATCGACAATGTCATACAGTAAGCTTGAATGTTTGTAAACATAACAATAAGGTCACAGTAATGAATTTTCGTTTGCATCGTAACTCTATTCTCAATAAAATATGTCAAATTTCAAGCCAAATTGTCGCCATTTGCGGGAAGTGTTGATTTTTTGTTTCCATTTAGAGAAAACTGCGGCTGAGACTCATCGAATGATTTTAAGTGTATACGGTGAGACAGCTCTTAGTGAAAGAACATGTCAAGAGTGGTTTCAACGTTTTAGGAATGGTGATTTTAACGTCGAGGACCGGCACGGTGGTGGAAGAGAGACAATTTTTGAGGATTCGGAACTCAAAACGTTACTTGATGAAGACTCGTGCCAAACACAACAGGAGTTAGCAGAATCATTGAGAGTTACTCAACAAGCAATTTCTAAACGCCTTAAAACATTGGAAATGATTCAGAA
>JABFPM010000470.1:0-25353 GCA_022817325.1 Idris sp. 1 HC-2018 | reverse complement strand
TTTATAATAATTTTTTGTTTTTTTTTTTTTTTTTTGGAAACTGAGGAAAGCATCATGCCGCCTAAAGTGCGCGTGCTCTAGGTTGTGTGGGACTCCAACCTCACTAAAACCTCAGGCCCATGTCAAAGACATACATAAAATACCACCCCGGGATCACTTATCGCATTACTTCAGGGTGGCTTTTGTAACAGCGCTGGACTTCGGTCGTCATCCGCAGTCTGCAAACGACCCATGCAAAAAAAATTAAGAAATAACATTGATAAATTTAAAAAAAAATTATGGAAACAATGTACGTGTATCAAGTTAGCAAAACAAATATGAAAAACAACAAAATGAATTTTGCATAATTTGATGCTTTTTTGTTACTAATTTGTTACGTTTAAAAGAAATTTTTTTATTTATAAAAACTATATACCAACAAATTTCTGTTTATCGTAACAAATTAGCAACAAAAAAGCGTCAAATAATGGCGTAATTCATTTTTTTTCTTATTTGTTTTGCTAACTTGATACACGTAAACAATGTGCAATTTAAAATTTTAATTATAAAATTTTTATACCTACATGTAATCATCTACATTATCTGTAGTACATGAGTCAACAATTTGATTTTCTTTAACTCGTAATTTGGTTCGGATATTTTCCTTATTATCACATACAAAAGAATAAAGTGACAATGGCGATTTTTTATTGTCTAATTGTTCCGATATTTTTTGCCATACACCGTCATTTTTTGAAATTATTTCATTTTCGGGTAATATTATATGGGTATATTCTAAAATAGCACTTATAATTTTTTCTACATGAACTAGACACGGCCTACCAGGTTTACCCATTTTTAAACATAAAGACGCTTTTTCACTTTTGTTTATAAACACCTATTACACCACTGAACTTAACGTACAACGCGAACTATAGATTGAAAAATTTAAATTGGACTAATTTTTTTTTATACGAAATAATAAAATAATAATAATGTTTTATTAAATATGCATTTAAATTATTTTTACTAATTCTAATTGGTTTTTATTTGCGAACAATATATGAATTATAAAAGTGATTTATTATGTGATCTCAACTGCCAAATTATGCCACCGTGTGCTGTTTTTGGCGCTGCTGTATAAAAATATAGAGAAAAATAACATTCGTACCAAATTAGTTCGTATTACCAACGGGCCTATGATTTAGTTCACAGCAAACCATCGTGTTTTGATACGGCACTTCACTGCCATGGCAGTTGGTAACACTGCGCGGCACATTTAACTCACTAAGTTTCTACACAATATGTTTCTACACGTTTAAAAATAAGTTTTTTTGAAATAATATTACGTTTTATGAAATTGTTATTGCAATATCATATAAAAAAAAAGAGCCATAATATTTTTGTTAAAATAGCAGTTGACTTAAAATGATCAGACTACATAAAATAATTAAATTCATTATTACTATGCATTATTTTTAAATGAATTAAATATACATTTTTGTATAAATTAACTGATAATTTAAAATAAATTAAAAAAAAGTTTTGTAAAATTCTAAAAAGTAAGTAAAAATTTTATCAAATTTATTTCAACCTTCTTTGAGGCATTTTCAAATACCATTATAATGTTTTTGCTGAAAAATTGTTAACAAAAAATTTGTAAAAACAAAGCATCTTTAATTCTCTTTTCCATTTTCTGCCAAATGTTGTATTTTTTTCGGTTTTTAACTGATTTAGCCAGCTTATTGAGAAGCTGGCTGAATCTTTATTTAAAAAAAAATAGCAAAAGCTAAAAATTTTTAGTTTGGGCACTTAATTAGCCTTAAATGAGCCTTTAATTATGACTTTTAGTAAAAAGTGCTCCGCTGAAAAGTGTTCGCCACCTTTATCGACATCAATAAGTTAACTGGTGTATACTAATATCAATTGAGTTATCAGATTATTTATAAAATGAAACTGTTTTTATTGTACTATCACAAACATTAAATTTCAGATAGAAAGCTTTTGTTTACAAAAAAAACACAATAACGGACATAATGTACTGTACTGCAAAGGTAGGTATGATAAGGTAAGTTTTAGAAGGTAAGTAACGTTTTTTAAGAGGAAATTCAACCAAAATGGCTAAAATCTACAGATATAATCCGATGTTGATGAGACTTTTTTTACAATATTCAGTTTTGCTTGTATATTAAAAATTTGTAGTTAAAAATGGAGAAATTTATTAATTTATTATTAAATTTTTAATAATCATTAAAATATTGGCTAATTTTCAAGGAGAATATGTACCGAACTACACAATCTATTTGCTTGTTATTTTGTTAAAATTGCTCATTAGGATGTAGACAACAAATTGTATTGACTCAAATTTTGAAAGTAAATTAAAAAAATTATATCAATATTTCTAAGACAATGCATGAAAACAGTATGAAATTGAGGTTTTTGAAGTACAATGTTAATAAAAAAACTTTGAAAACAATTTATTAAAAATTTGATCAGTACAAGTTATTGTTTAAATTCTTAGGATCAATTTAAAAAAATTAGAAGTAAATCGGCCGAAAACCTTGGTACCAGTTCTATTTTGAAAACAAGAAAACATGAAAAATAACAACTTTAGACAAATGTGTTTTAAGTTTGAGATAAACATTTAAACGATTTTAACGCTTCTAGAAAAATTCATTTTTTCAATGTTTTTTTAGGAGTATAACGAAAACATAAAAAAACCTCGTGAAAGAGGTCAAGAATAAGAAACCAGAAATGTTGAATTCATTCAATTACATTGCTTTAACTGTTTTAGCAATTGTCATTTAAATTCTAAATTTTTTAAAAAATATGATAATATTGTCCACTTTTTTAAAATAATTATTTTCAGTTGTATTGGTTTATATAGTTTTCACTATCCCTAATATTTTTAAAATTTCATTTTTTGATTGGGCCTAAAGTGAACAAAACTAAGTTATAAAAGTAGAATATTTCATATTAAAAGGAAGTTTTCTTAAGGTATCAAAAATTAATTACTTAATCGAGACATTTCTTTAACACAGCTGCTTGTTATAGAGAAATAGAAATTATTTTATTGATCTTATTAATGTTTAGCCTATTTTTCGTTTTTTGTTATTAATTTTTGTTTAAATATAATAGACAATTTTATCGAATAAACATTACAAAATACCAAAACTAATCTTTTGAATACTGTTTAATGATTATTCGTTTGTTTATTATTCTTTAATTAATATTTATTCTGTGTATTTCTTAGTGAAAAGCACTGAGTCATTTTTCCAATGGAGATTGTAAAAACAAGAAATTGAGTTAAACAGTTCATTTTCAGGGATATAACAAAAATAAAGCAAGAAAGTGAAATCATTGAAAAAGAGGATTTTTAAATTTCAATCATGTAAAATATGGTTCTAATATAATAAAAGAATTACGCACTGAAACCTGTTCTTTTTATTTATCACCTTAAAATTGATCGTTTATGAAACAACATATTATGTATATGTTACAGGCAATATCAGCAATGCCTAACAAGACTTGAAAAACTTGGCAATGTCAACAACATCTGGAAATTGACTGACATTGTCGTACAGTTTTCAACATTGCCTAAGTCTATTCAGGCAAAGTTGAATAAATTTTTTTTCCACGTTTTTGTTACCAGTTTTCCATATATTATTTGTATTTATTATTTACAACTATTCATTGGAACAAGATAGACTGGAATGGCAACGTAAGTTATATATTATTATATTATTATATATTTTGGTAAAAATCATAACAAAATTACATTCGCTACGATAAAACATTAGAGATAAATACATTCTAATTAATTTTCAATCAACACTTATACAATGATTTCAACTAAGTCAGAATATTTTGGACATGTTGGATAATTTTAGACTTACAGGTCCACGAAAATTGAGGCCAATGTGAAGAAAAATGTCGGAACAAACTATATTTATTAAATTTTCATTCCAAAATTTATAAATGTATCAAATAAATCCATCAAATATCCATCAAATAAAAACACAATAAAAATAACATAACTGTACTTACGAATCCATATGTGCGAATAAAACTTGTAAAAAAGAATTCTATACTTTGCAGTGCTGTCGTACAGTCTAACAGAAGTCAATAACAATATTCACATATAAAATAAATACACAAATAGTGTAAATAATAACTAAGCACATGGTGAAAATGTGTTAAAATATGGTGTAAATTTTGTAAAAGTAATGATTACGAGAAAACACAATCTGAAGCAGCGGCTCTTCCGACAATATAGACATACGCCCAAACTCGTATTTACGACGACACCAATATGTATAACTGAATAATAAGTTGAAATTGAATTTCAAATTAATATAAGTATACAATTAATTGATACCCACAAATTCGTCTTTCAAACACTGAACAGTGTGAATTTTTATTCACCCTAGTTCTTTCTCCAGGAAGTGCACTGGGGCAATTTTTGTTCACCCGGGGTCTTCGTCCAGGAACTGAACTGGTTGAATATAATTACTTTTCAACTTTCCCGCGTAGAAGATGGCGCTCCGAAATGGCTGCTGAATTTTTTCGGCAGCATTTTATGCCGCGCGCCATCTGTTGACAGGAGGGACCCGTGGCTGAGTTGGCAATCGACTGATATTTCACCTTAAAATCCAAAAAAATGAAATAAGTGACGATAAAAGTGATTCCTCTTCAGAATATGAAGAGAACATAAAATTATCTTCCAGTGAATCCTAAAATGACTGCTCAAAAAAAAAGGTTTGAATTTAACGAGTAATTAAAATCATTCAAGCTCCAGTGATTGTGTTACTGGTTTTACAAAGTTTCAGTGAAGATGAAAGCTCTGATGACAATAATTTTACATAAGACTTATCTGATGAAGAAACGTCAGATGGTGATCCAGTTGTTGATGTCGGAAGTACTGGTTCTTCCTCAAATAGTTTTTAAGCTAAGAGTGTCAATAGAATTTTCCAATAAAAATTTGATTTGAAAGAAATACAACTTTTATGTTTAGATCAAACTCTTAAAGTAATTTAATTAATTTTTTTGATCTTTATATACATAAATTTTTTTCCAAAAGTAATGAATATGACTAGCATCAAATCTAACGTTCTAATTAAAAATTATTAAAGCACATAAAATACAAAAAGATTTTTAATTAAAGTGACTAAAAGTAAATTCAGGTAGAAAATAATGAATTCACAACATAATAATAAATATAATAACATAATGACTAAATATATCAAATAATACTATGATTTTATTATGTGATATAATAATAATCATTATTTATTTTTTCAGCTTGATATTATACAGAGGAAGGTTTACATTAACCCGTAACGTACGGCGTCGTTAAGTGACAATCGACATCATGAGCCGGCAGGCCATTTGACGATAGTGATAAAAGCAAACTTATGCTCTAATATTTCAATAAATTTAAAAATGAATTTAAAAAATATTGGTTATGTTTCTATATGTGTTTACGATCAATTTAAGCTATCAAAAACATTAATCGTATTAGTGGTTCAAAAGTTATTGGCGATTGAAAGAGCCGTACCAAATATGGTACGGCCGGCCCACGATACTAGCGTGCCCCGTATCAAATATGGTACAGCCGTACGTGACGTGTTAATTATAGTGACCACATGCTGCTTGAACTGCACAGGGGTAATGCGAATTATACAGTTGGTCAGCTTATCGAAATTTTGTTCGTTAAGAAAACACTGATTCAAAGCACTATTAAGGGCAGATCATAAGTTATACATTTTACACATGTACATGAATTTTTTTCATGTAATTGTAGAATAAAATAACTTTGATTCATACAAACATATTGATATAACGTTCTTATAAAATAGTTTTCAGAATATTTTTTAATAAAATAAGGAATAAATAATGATAATTTACCACAATATGATTTGGATTATTTATTTATAACAAAATTATGGTCAAATTTTTTTTAAAAGCAAAAACAAAATGATAAAATTTTTTTATTAGTAAGTATTAATTTAATTATAAGAACTAAGAAAAAAAATTCATAATAAAAAATTAAAGTCTAAAGATAATCTCGTAATAATCTGGATGCCACCTAACAAAACAGTCTGGATTTATCCTGCAAAGAAAAGTCTATTCGCCCAAAGAAACCCGAATCTCGAAACTCGAAAATGCGATCTCTGACGTTCTCCGTTGCTATTTTTATAATCTAGTAATTTTCTTTGTGGAGGACTGTTTGTGCTCGGCTGCTCCGACTTTTCACGTATAGTGATAATTTTGTATATTTATTCAAGAGTTTTCTTATGAGTCAATTGACGGTAAAAATTAATCAGGCGGCGATAGTGTATAGCGTTCTATTATCTGTTTTGTTAACGTATTTTGTCATTTAAAAATGTTCATGCATAATCAACTTATCACATGATTAATTTAATTTTATAAAAGAATATAATTTAGAACATATTAAAAGAATTCATATGCAACAACTATGGATACTAATTTTTGAAGAAAATATTCGGAAAGTATGATATCTTGGTCATCAAAAGTTACATATACCCGAGATTTGAATTTCGACTACAGTTTAAAAAATCTTTTCTTAAAAGTACACTGCTCACAAGTGAAATCCGGACACTTTTTTTGATTTTTTTTCTTCAAATTTTCAAATGAGAGGCATTTTTTTATTTCACAACAATTCGCCAATCTAAAAAAGTCGTCTACAGATATAACACTATAGATAAGACCTGCACTGCAATAACTAGTAACTTCATGCAAGATGTTAAGATGTTTTCGAAGAATTTTTTAGCTATAAATGTTTTTTAAAAAAACGTATTTTGTATCTTCAAGTTTCATAAAATACTTTTTCCATATTATATTTAAGAAAACGTTTCCAAAAATGCGAAATGTATTTCAAAAAAAGATGTTTTTATCCCAAAAAATGTTTTCTATAGAAAATACGCAAAAACGTTTTAATTTTTGAAACACATATCTTAAAATTGGTTCATCACCATTTACTCAGTGGCGTTACTAGTGACTGGTCGCGAGTAACCTTACCAAGCAAAACATTCTTTTAGCGTCATTTGTGAACAAAGATTTAACGTGTGCTTTATATTTTTTTCTGTGAGGTTATATTTGGTTTTTCTTTATTGGATTTGTGCTAACTGATCGCAATGATGCGTAAAACTGTTTATTGCAAAATAAACGAAAGAGTGAAGCGCATTTCTTATGATTCGACAGCTAACTCATCAGATCTTATTTGTTTAAAAAATGCGTTTGAAGGAGCTCGAAAAGTTGTTCAGTGCGTTGACAAAAATAGACGATTATGCGATATTGAGATCGACGATTTTATTGACAATAACAGTGACATTACGGATATTTTAATTAGTTTCAAAACTATGGAGGTTGTACAGGCTTTTGAAGTCACGATTCGTAGTACATCTGAGGAAAATGGAACAAAAAAAGGAAAAGCCAATGTGCTTTTAACGTGGTAAGTTAAGTACAATTTAAATTTTATTTTATAAATTTTATATATGAAAAAAACAAAAAAATTTAATTAACAGGAGTAAAGTAATTGGAAAACATAAGAAGGCATTAGAGTTGAAATTTTGAAAGCGGTCACACCGAAAATTAAGGTTTTTTCATTTTAATGGAAATAATGCCTATGGTGAAGCTTCTGACTTTATGAAACATATCCTAAAATATTTTTTATGCACTTGGCTAATAGTTATTAACAAATGAATTTTTGTGTGCCTTTTTATTGAAAAAAATCATAACGAGGAAAAAAATAGATCGCTTTTCTGCCAAAAGTTATAGCGAATCAAGTGAAGCGGCGCAACGCGCGACTCGACTTGTCGCACTCCAGCACGTTAATTTGACGTTCAAATCTCGTCTTAACTTGTATAATTTTTGCATATTGTAGCAACGGTCACACATATTTTGACACTTTCCTTTTCAAAAATGGTTAAATATTGTTATAACCCGTTAAACAAGTTCAAACACAAAAGTGTGTATAAAAACCTTAAAATTGTCAACGAAAATTGAAATTCGTGTTTCTCGTTATTAATTGGTGAATACATCTGCGATTCTTGTAGACGAACGATTTGTAACAACAATGTTGTGATTTCAGTCAATGATAAAAGAGGTATTTAGTTATTAGTTAATATTAAATGTAACAATATGAATCTAATTTTATAAAATTTGATCAAAATGACATTGCATTACAGACAATGAACCTAATGTCATTGATAGTGCCAATATGATCGAAACTGCGGAAATAGACAATCAAAAAACGGACCCAACAGTTTGTTATGAGAAAATCGATCACCAATTGAACCTCGAGAAGATTGATAGAATTTTGCAAGAGTTTGACGATCCAAAAAAGCGTACCCATTCTCAGGAGAATTTAACCGAATCACTCTTGGCCGTGCTAGAAAATCGTCCAAAAAAATTCAAAAGTTCATTCGAAATGGATGAGCAATCGATCGTAGAAATAAAAAATGCCTTGGATATGGAAACTGCTAATGCAAAAAAGTGAAGATTTTGACAACTCTCCCTCAGGAAGTGAGCATCCGACGAATGCAGAATTACTTCCAAGTTTCTCACCAGATGGTAAAAAAGGCTAAGAAGCTGAGAAAAACGGGGTACAAAATTACTCCGGAAAGAAAGAAAAGTAAGAAGCCAATCAGTGACGCAACAAAATATTTAGTAAATGAATGTTACTTGTCCGATGATGTGAGTCGCATGATGCCAGGCAGCAGAGACTTTGTTTCCGTGAAAACAAACAGCGGTCGACAGCGTATACAGAAGCGCTTATTACTAAACCACTTGAAAGATTTGCATGCTTCATTCAAGAAAAAATTTCCCGATCTACAAATTAGTTTGTCTGCGTTTCGTAAATTGCGTCCTAAAGAATGCATCATGGCAAATAAAAATGGGTGTCACAATGTTTGTGTTTGCCAAACTCACCAGAAACTTCGATTAAAATTTTTTGGTTTAAAAGTTGAATGCAAAAAAAACGTCATTGTTGCTCCCTCTTATCGAGATGCTTTCAAAGATATCCTCTGCGAAAATTCTTTCCCTGCATGCTATTTTTCAAACTGCAATAAATGCCCAAGAACCAAGTATTTTCTTAACAAGTTAAAAGACGTCTGCTCTGAACATTCTATCACACTAGTTTGTTATAAGGAGTGGAAAAAGACGGATAGGTATAATAAAAATTGATTTTTTATTCATTTTTTATATTTGTGGATCTGAATAGCTTAATTCACTGTAACTTTTGGCAGAAAAGTGATTCATTTTTTTTCCAACGCGAAAACATACACGAATAAATTCTCTTTCATTTGTTTTTCTTACGATTTCCTACGATGTTAACAACAAGTTAAATTTTCATTATGCAATTTAAATGTTTATAAAAAATAGATTGTTTATTACTTTTTCTTAATATAATACCAATATTCTAAAAGAATAAATCTTTCCGCGTAAATTGACACTAAATAGATGAAAATCTACCCTAAATACTCCTCGTTATGATTTTTTTCAATAAAAAGGCACACAAAAATTCATTTGTTAATAACTATTAGCCAAGTGCATAAAAAAATATTTTAGGATATGTTTCATAAAGTCAGAAGCTTCACCATAGGCATTATTTCCATTAAAATGAAAAAACCTTAATTTTCGGTGTGACCGCCTTCAACATTTCAGCTCATTAGTTTATAGGATAGTTTAAAAGTAGACAAATTCAAATTATTTTGTTATCATTTTAAATCTTGAAACTAAAAATTTTGATAAAAAAACCTAAACAGTGTATGATTTTTTGAATCAAGTTTTGCAAGAATTATATATAGATGTAATATACAGGGTGTTCATTTTATCTGAAGACATAGAAATATCTCGAAAACTACCCGTCGGATCAAATAAAGTGGGTAATTTTGTTGGACTCGGCGGGGAACATCGAATGATACCAAACTCGACCTCCCACTTCCACCCCCTGGGGGTGGCGGAGTGGGGAGTTATAAAACTTATAAATATCATGAAGGCACCAATTTTGCTCCAAGAGATTGGGACCGGGTAATTTCACAATCGAGAGAAATAACATAAATATCAGATATAACTTTGTCGAGTAAAAATTCCGCAGAGCATAGGGTATACTATATGATTTATCTCATTTTTCCATTTTGTTGAAAAAAAAATTCCTGAAAATGACCAATTTTGTAGAATTCTAGAATGGCGTTACCTCTTAAAAATGTTCTAAAAACCTTTTATTTTTTCCTAATTAATAACATAAGTTTCATTGTCAGGAAACTTATTAATTTATATTTTAATAAGAATTAAAAAGTCGGAAAATGTTATTTCAATGTATTCAATTTAATTTGTTCACAGGAATTATGTTACCTGTAGAATTGTATTCTAGAAGAAACGCTGTTTCTTATAGAAGTCACTATTAAAAAATAATTTTTTTCAAACAATATTTAGATATTCTGGAGTAGCGTTACTCTTTAAGAGAGATGACTGTTTAAAATTATCACTTAGAAAAACGCAGTTTTTTTAAATTTTGATGTAAAACCCTCTAGAATCGAGTAAAATCCATTTTCAACTAGAAGTTTTGAAAGCTGAAATCTCAAGCTTTAGAACGAAAAAAATTATTAATAAATATATTATCAGTATTAATCAAAACTAATTCAGTTAGAGGAGATCTAAAATTTTAAACGGTTGTAAAGTTTCCCAAATATTTTGGCGCTAGTATAATTTACTAAAATAAAAAATAATGGAAAGTATAAAAAAAATGAGTAAAAAACTTGGTCATATTTAAAAAAATAAAATATGCCAAATATTTGCAAAGAATATATTATTTGCGATAGAATTTATTAGTCCCTGTTACGAATAAAAAAAAAGTTAAAAATGAAACGCACTCATTGAGTGAAAACGTGCTTTATGAGCAATCTTTTGTAGTGAAATAAATCGCAATAGCATGCCCTTAGTTCAGGTTGCACAAGCTCTCGCAAGTCACGATCTACATGAATTTCAATAGTTTTACTTTGTCTTGGATGCCGCAGTTCGGGAATACTTCCTTTCGTAGCAGATTGGAACGATAAGTCGTATCGTCTGTCGGAAGACTGACTGTGAATTCGAAAACCACACAACGATTCAGTGAGCACTGTCGGAATCGAAAACACATTGAGGTTTACGTCAGTCAGATTGACTAAACTAATTTTAACCACTGATGCATTTTACTTTTCATTATTTAAACAAGACTTATGCTTTTTATAATTGAATTCTTAAAAATAACTAATTTGCACATTTTTAGCCAACAAATTTTTAATTCTTTTAAAACAATTATAAAATTTAATTGAATATAAAATTTAATGTTTTTTATACTTATATAATAGAATTATTAATAATATAGCAATTTCTTATGTATCATTTTATTTTGCACAAAATTTATGAGATTTATAACAATAACATCCACTTTATCATCCGACGTAACGAACAACACATGTGTTAACAATGGTCATTGTTAAATTGACAATGATTGGTAGAAAAATCTGTTTTTGCCATTTTATTCTTCCAATATTTAATATATTGTCTCGTATCTTTCTTATTTTATTTGTTAAAAGTCTAATAACCAACATTTGTTGACATTTTAAATTATAAATCTGCGTTTTATCTGAAACTACACTCACAAGTAGGGAAGAGGCTTGAGTCTAGAACAGCATTGTGCCTAGAATCATCTTAAATATAAAAGAAAACTATAACAAATTTTGCTAACATACTTTAACAAAACATGTGTAAAAATATTTAAGTCTTATTTTTATTAATTTTAATCGCATGTGAATTGATTTATTTGAAACAAACTGTTTTTCATAGTTATAATGAACTTTTTTCTATCGCATTTAAATAGTTATATGGGTCAAACCCATATAGTTTTAACATTGATATCTCTGTTGTTTTTATATGTATTATATCATATATTAAAAAAACAGTAACAACTTTCTTTCGACGAGTTTTAAATAGTACATTAATAAAAACATAAATTCAACGTCCAGAATCAATAACTGGTCGAGCGCTCGAAAGTGAAAGTTTGAGTCAAAATGTCAATTGATAATATGCGACACGTTTGGACTAAAATATTATGAAAACAATAGTTCGGATGGTATAAGTGTAAGCGAAGGACTTGTACCTTCAACTCTTAGGAACATCCATGCCAAATGAGAACAATTTTTGCATTGCAGTATAAAAAATATCATAATTTTTTATCTCGCGACGAGAAACGCTGGCGCCATTTTGAAAACTGGCGGTGACAATAAATAATCAATTATATCTTATTTACTACAATACAAAATTTGTTCTCATTTGGCATGGATGTTACTAAAAATTTAAGATACAAGTCCCTCGCTTACACTTATACCATCTGAACTATTGTTTTCATAATATTTTATTCCAAACTTGTCGCATCGTATCAATTAACATTTTGACTTAAACTTCCACTTTCGAGTGCTCGACCAGTTATTGATTCTGGACGTTTAATTTGTATCATATTATGTAGCAACATTTCAATAAAAAGGATTACATTTTTCACGTCAGTTCCTGTCGCCAGTTAAAAAATAGAACTTTGAAAAAAAATGTAGCAAATTAACAATATAAATAAGCAAATCTATTATATAAATTGCAAATTAAACATTCGAACTAAAATGTTTACATGTATTAGATTAAAAATTATATAAAAACATTGTTTTTTGACAAAATTGCTGTTTCGCCACTTCTCGTTCCACGGCATTCCCCTAAAGTTAAATCATACCGCAATTATTATATAACAATATTTTAATTGTTATTAATGTGCAATTACATTATTTCATAATTGTTCTATGAAATTATTTCAATGAAAATAAGAAAACAACTATTTCTGTGATTTATATATAATTTAATAACATTTTCTTGTCGCGCCGTGGCCTCAAGATTTCCACGTAAGTCCCCTTCGTTAATTTCGTTAATAATAATATTTAATAACTTTATTGGTACACATTTTATTACAAGTATTATATTTTTTTAGGGAAGTTCATAAAAGCTCTTGTTTTAGTCGTAACATTGAATTATAAATCAAAATTTGCGGTTTTCTTCGAAATTAAATTTTCCACCTCAGGCCCCATTATATAAATTGTAATATTTATTATTATAATGTACACTATGCATTTATTACAATTAAATGTAATAATTTTATTTTTACGCTGCCCTTGACTAAACAAGTTATCTTGAGATCCAAAAAAGGTCTTCAATGGCTGTATCAAATAAGATAACTCAACAAAATCTGTCATCTGTTTTCATTGGTTCAAATCAGTTTGTAGCATTTTTTAAGTTATTTGATTACTTAAAATTTTGACTATGAATTTTCAATTTTTTTTCAAATCCAAATATTAAAACTATATTGGTTTGACCCATATTTTTTAAAATATGCATTAATATCTTCTCATAAAATGTAAAACTTATTTATTAGTAATGAAAGTTTATTAATTAACAATTATTTCTGTGTTAGTTAGATTTAAAATATTATAAATATTAATCATTAAAACAATAATAAATGAAGAATCATGTACTTGTAGCTAGAGTCACTTACTATAAAATTTTTTAATATGTATTTAAAATTACAAACATTGATGATGGTTTTTTATATAAACTTGACTTATATATTTTAAAACATATTGGTAAATAATAAAATTTTAATTAAAAAAAGTTATTCAACAAATTTACAATAAATCATTACTGTGATTGCAAGAAAATTATCACGCTATTCAATAACTGTTCAAAACTTGAAAACAAGTGTTTTAATTATTATAAATTATTTGATTGATCATTAGTAACACAGTTCACCAGCTCATTTTGTTCATGTTAAATCTTTTTTTTTTTAACCCTCATCCACCCCACGTATATTTTGTTGCGATCTTGCCCTACGGGAGTCAAAAAGGAACAAATCACTCACATAGTTGAATGTTTTGTGTTCCAATAAGAATATTTTATTATATTTGTTTAATGTATAATCTTGAAGGGTTCCATTAAATCTTATGCTAAGGAATTGTAAATATATAAATGAATCGTTATGGAAAGGTGAAGTAAAAACTGTGAACTTTACTATAAAAAAGTCTTTGCGATCCAATAAATATACCATATTTATTTTTCAAAATGAAAATGTTCTATTCATGAAAAAAAAATAATAATAATGATCTCTTGTTATTTGGATGGTTTGGTTGAAGTAATTTTAAATATCTATGCTACTTTTGTTAATTATTGAATGTAATGATTTAATCGAATACAAATATTTACTTTATTTTTATTGAAAAAAAAAATGGCGACCAAAGAAATATCACAAAACATACTTTTTTACACAATAGTAAAGTAAAAAATCTTTTTTATTATTTTTTTATTATTATTCACAATGTAACAACATTATTTATAAGAAAAAATAAGTCATTTCAATTAAATATCAAGTATTTACCAAGAATAACAATTTCCACAAACACTAAAAAAGTTACATTGTCACCCCATAGGTATAAAAATGGAATAATTTTTTGTGAATCTGCACGTCAGGACCTAAACAACTGACTGATTAGTTTATTCTTACACTAAAAGTTACTCCATAGTGTCTAGTTTTTTCCCACAAGGGTATACGCCATCTTTAAAACGTGATAAAGAAATGGCGCGCGTTTTAAAAACCCTCTGTTCATTTTTTACACCCGTGGGGTGGATGAGGGTTAATCAAGTGTTCGGTAGAATAACGTGGCAAGAAAAGACCGAACGATTACGTATGTTACACATTTCTGCCGAATGTGTTACGTAAAATTAATGTACAACTAATTATGAATCAATGCCGAATGCAGACTGAAGTCGAATGTCATAACAAAGTCCGACTCGTATAATACACAAAATTTGTATTAAGATACTATGAAATTATCGAAATGCATAATCGAAACGTAACCAACGTAATGACCACTTATTCAATTCGCGAATGTGTAATGATTAATGAATAATGTCGAATGTATATTGTCTAATGAGTAATGACGAATGAGTCCCGGATTAATTTGGCTGGGATATTTAAACCTAAAATGACGTTACAATCCAAAAGGCTGTCCAGTAACAGACGATTTCTTCCCAGCTGAACCAGCACTTTGACGACGCTACCTTAAAATTAAAATCGCGAAGTTACGTCTCGTATGCTTATCGCAAAAAAAAGAGGTCGTTTTCTAGTGGATTCGACTCCGGGTGTCGAGATCCCACAAAATTTCGACACCAGGAATCTGGGATCGCGCACCAGAAACCACTCGGTGTATGTAAACTTGATTTTTATCATAAAGTAATTTAAATCTAGCATTTAGTTAGTAAGAAGAGAAATTAATTATAACGCAAATAAAAAATTATTAACTTGATAAATTAACAATATGTAATGGCCGGTTAAGCCGAACATTACAACATTATGAACCTTAAACTCATTATCAAGTCGTTCGACAGAATTCATTTCAGCTTAATAATAATAATAATAAATAAATGCTTTTAATAATTTAAAATTCCAATTTGAATATTTTTACAGGCTTTGTGTTTCTTTTGTGTTCTTGAAATGCTTCAAAATAGTTTCCTCTCATCACCATAAAACGTCAACAAAAATTCTCCTTTTCTCGAAATAGCCTTTTTCAGTTTGACTAGAGTTCGCTGCTATCAGTCGATCATATGCATGCATTTGTAAGATTAGTCCGTATACAGCTGCCCGCGCAAACAATTTTTTAATTATTCTCGTGCTATAAAACAAAATCTATTTTAATAATTTCAATACAAATTAATTAATAATGAATTTGAATTAAAATAACAGCAAATTGTAGAATTAATTTTGAGAATTATATTTATAGGCAATTATGTATACGACTTCTTTTGGACTTTCAAATTTGGATATAGATTTTGTAAGTGTTTTTTTTTTTTTGGATTTGGGCTTTTTGGTTCTAGATTTGTATATAATAAAATGGTCAATTATGGTAGTTTTTAAAAAATCTCTGATTTAAGAAAATCTTTACATTAACGAATTAAAATAAGCATTATTGAGTAAATTATATAACGAAAAAAAGAGTTCTTAAAAATATTTAGCCAGACGTCGTAAAGTACAGAATATCTAAAAAACGACTATTTTTTTCATTAAATAGAATCAAATTATAATTTTGTAAAACATAATGTACTAATACATAGTAAAATTAACCATCTTAAAAAACCCAATAATAAGCTTATAATGAGAATTTTTCTTAAGAGCTGGACGATCTTGAAAAGTGCCACGCTCGCGTTCAGAAGAATAACGTTTTTCGGTTGCACGCAGATTTGCAAGAATTTTTTGTTGTCGTTGAATCTCACGTCTTCCCTCACTCAGACTACTTTATAAAGTTTCAAAGTCTTGATTCAGCCGTCGTTGCTCAGCTTCACGACGTTCTTCGGCGGCACGTTATGCCTCAGTCTAATGTTGTCTCTCGGCAGCACGACGGATTTCAAATTCACGACATTCTTTGGCTGTACGTCGTTCTTCAGCCGCGCGTCGTTTCTCCGCAGCACGTTGTTCTTCGGCAGCTCGTCGCTCTTTAACGGCATGCTCCTCGGCTGCACGTTGTATCTGGGCAGCACTTTGTTCTTCAACTGCACGCTGTTCCTTGGTCATAATCTGCTGCTCTTTAAGCCAAATTTTCAGCCTGAAAATCGACACCACATATATTATTTTGCAATAAAAAGCTAATTTTTCAAAATGGATTATTTTTAAAAGCGCTTGAAATTTTAACTTGGATAGAACAACAATTAGCAGGCAATGATAATTTTATTTCACAGATACTTTTCTCTGATGAATCATCGTTTACGAATCGTGGTCAAGTGAATCGACATAATATGCATTATTGGTCAGTGGAGAATCCCCATTGGTTAACGCAAGTTGAACATCAATGCCCGTGGAGTATTAATGTTTGGTGTGCAATTCTAGGTACTAAAATAATTGGTCCATACTTCATAAATGGTAATTTAAATGATAAAAAGTACCGTAAATTTTTAGGTAATACTTTGCCAATCTTACTCGAAGATGTCCCATTTCAAACTAGAATGGATATGAGGTTTCAACAAGATGGATGTCCTGCACATTCTTCTAACAGAGCATTAGAAATTTTAGATCGTGACTATTCTAATAGATGGATTGGTCGAGGAACTCAACTTTGGGCCTGCACCTCAAATGTGGTTCATCCGATGTTTACCCGATTTGTCCGCTCCCGATTTTTTTCTTTGGGGATTTCTGAAAGAGAATTGCTACCTAGAAATACCAACAACTCCAAGAAATATGTGACAACGTGTAGAGATGCTAAGAGGAGTAGAAATATCTTTCAGAAACAGAGTTGCGATGTGTATTCAACAAAATGGGTACCATTTCGAACATTTTTCGATGTAAAAAACAAATGGTTTTGGCAAAGGCAAGAAGACTCACCTAAAATTAGCACCCCAAAGGGAACAAAAAACTACTACGTCCACGTCGTTGCTCCTAGATGACGTCAAAATTAGTTTTACAATTTTTGCGATTACAGCGCCATCTTTGCACCAAAATGCAACAAATCATAGGTCGGTTAGATGTAAAATTTTCTGAGCAATCCGAATCTGCAATAAAAAATGTGGGTTCCTATTTAAGTTTTTTATTTTCTTCCACCCCCCACCTCCAGGGAGTGGGTGTGGGGGGGTCGAGTTTAGTATCACTGGATGGCCCCCCTCGAGACGAACAATTTTCATCACCCACTTTTTTCGATCAGATGCATTTTTTCGAGATATTTCCGAAAACAGTTTCAAATGGACTACCCTGTAGTTCATTATTCCGCCACGTGATGCCGCTCGTGATGCGGAGACGAACAAACTTTCGCGGCTCTGCTCTCTGTCTTAATTCGTTTTTTCGTCTATCTGTCCTGGCCAACTGTTCCCTTTCATCATTCCGCCACTTGATGGCGCTCATGATGCGGAGACGAAAATTACATATTTTGCGGCTCTGATTCGCTGCCTTTGTTGTCGAGCGAGCGCTCTTTATGAAAGAGAAAGACAGATAGAGACCATACGTAAATTACGAGTATAGCTAGACGCGCAGCTTTCGTCAACGGGGAAGACGCCTTCGGGTCGCTGGCGCAACCCTTGATTTCTTAAGATGTGTTTAAATAAAATTAAATAAAAATCTTAAAAAAATTAGTTTTATTTTTGTTGTAAAGAAATATGAATAAGATATTTTTAATTTATTTTTTTATAATAAAAAATATCTCTTTTACTTTGTTGTTTTATAAGCTTCTAAGCTGATTTACTTTTTAAATAGCAATAAAATTGTATTGCATGTAATCATAAAAATAAAATACATTTTTATCCGAAGTTTTAATAAATTTTTAATAATTATTATTATTTATCTTTCAGGTTTTCCAGGGCCTGTGACATATTTCAATAACTTGTAATTTTGCTCCAATATCTTCATAGATATTTATAGAAGAGTGAAAACAGAGCTTCAAGAAAAACATTTTCTTGTAAAAACCTTTAAATATTTCTCTAAGATTTACGTAATCTTGTAGTAGCTTCAAAATTTAGCTCCAAGATTCAGCTCCAAGATTCACATAGTTTTGTTGTAGCGTTTAAATAAAATTCGAAGAATTTTCATATGATCTTATAGTAAAAATTAAAGAGGCCCGAAGAAACTCAAACCTCGAAATTCGAAAACGCGAACCTCGACGAGCTGCGTTGCCATGTATACAGTCTAGTAATTTTCTCTGAGGGGGACTGTTTTTGCTCGGCTGCTCCGATTTTTTACGTATAGTGATAATTTTATATATTTTTTCAAGAGTTTTTTTATAAGTCGATTGTCGGTAAAAATGAAAAACACGGCGACAGTGTAAAGCGTTCTATTATCTGTTATATTAACGTATTTTTTCAATTAAAGATGTTCGTGCATATTCAACTTATCACATTAATAATTTAATTTTATAAAAAAATATAAATTAGAATATATTAAAAGAATTCATCTGCAAAAACTATGGATAATAATTTTTGAAGAAAATATTGCGAACGTATATATGGGGCATTCCATGACAAATCTACACCTATAGTAAAAAAACAATAATATTTTTTTTGTATTGTTCTTTATAGAAAAATAATCAATTCGTATTTTTTCGTTTTTGTTGAAATTTGATATTTTTGACTTTATGATTTTTTGAAAAATTAAAGATTTTGCGCGCACGACTTTGTAATTAAATTTTTATTGTATTCCCATCTAATAACAAAAAAGTTTCATTATACTTTATTAAAGCAATTTTTCTTGAACTTTAAGAATAACAACATAAAAATTAATTTTGTTTTGTTTTTAACATAAATAATTTCAATTTTCAGAAAAAAATTGTTTTTTCCCGAATTTGGGCCCGTTTGATTTTTTTCATATTTCAACAATATAAAGTGTAATCAATAATGAAGCTATTTGCAAATTATTAGAATTGAATAATAATTAGATGAAAAGTTTTAAAGCGCGACATAACAGAACGTCTACTGTTCTTTTACCGTTGTTTTATTTTATTAAAAACACAAAATTATATAGACTTTTAACTAATTTCCTGAAATTATAAGTGATTGAAAAAAATGTCTTCTACAAAATTTAAAAATCGTTGTTCTAATCCGTTTAAAATTGCGCCGCATAAGATAACAAAAGGTTTGCGAAAACCAAGTGCAACTCTGTTAAATCAAAATCCAGCATTAGAAGCTAATGATTTGATATGTGCAGTTCGCACATCTTTCAGTCAACTCATGCGAAATCTACTGCTTATACGGTCAGCGTATGTAGATCTGGAACAAAGAGAATGTCACTGAAAGTTACATCCTTCTCGTGTCTGTTCTTTTGCTTTTCTTTCAATCACTGCACTATTCGCAAGATGTTCCTTGCCCGTGTGAATTGAGTTCCGTAAATGCATCGGCGTCACCGCTCATATGTGACATACAACCACTGCCGATTCACAAATTTCCGCAACGCGTTTATTTCTCCGTTTGAAAAGCTTCACATCGATCACCAGCACTAGATATAGCATAGAGACTCAACATTTCGGCGCGATTCGCGAAACCGTTTGTGTCTTTGTTGTTTTGTTTCGGAGGTTGTGTGCAGTCTTTCATTTTGTAACCGGGCTTGCGACACCTGAAACACGTCACTTTGGCTTTGTCACTTTTGCCGCCTTTGTCGTTTTGGCCTTTTGTCACTTTCTTTGCTAACATTACGTTTTGGTTTAAAGAACATCGTTCACTGTCTCTGCGCGAATCACACTCCTCCATTATTTTTACGCACAACACTTCTGTATTTGGGAGTTTGTCACTTGCCATAAGACTTCGTAAAAGCATGACTGTGAGTAGATCCTTAGGAATTTCAATAGTCATTTTTCCCAACATGTCAACGATATCCATAAACTCTTGAGTATTTTTCCGCACGTCATCACCGTCTTGCATTTTATGTGACATAAGTCTATTTAACAGAGCGGCCGTACTAATCCGCGCGACTGATGAATTTCAGATATATTTGTCCAAATTTCTAATAACGTTTCACATGCCATCACCGGGTTCAATTCTGATGGACTGATGGCTAAAATGAAATCCGACTGAGCTTTTAGGTCGCCCAGCTTCCAATCCGCCACAGCTTTGACGGATTTTGCGTCTCCAGCGACGGATTTGGACTTTACTACAGTACCGCTCACGTATCCCCAGGCATAATTTTTTATCAAGACGGCTCGCATCTGGATACGCCAAGTGTCGTAATTATCTTTATTTAATTGTTCGAAACGCGCGATATTATTTCCACTCATCACGAATTATTTGGATAATCGAAGAACGAAGAAAAATTGTACACGATCTAACCTCACTTTTCTTTCGTATTTTCTTTCTCGTATTTAGGTGTTTCTGGGCCAATAACCTGAAAATAATTATATTTATTCAGTCACAATAAAATACAAGAAATACAATAGCTTTAATACACAAAACGGTCGTAACGCTATCAGCGACGACGACGGTAATGTACAAAAAACAAAATCGACGATGAACCAGATGGCGCCGTAAGCCAGCGCTCAAGCCGCTCAAGCCACGGGATGATTTCTCAACAAAGATGACTCAAAAAAAGACACTTTTCATCTGAAATACCTCAAAGTGTCTTTTTTTATAGAACTTGAAATGACAGCTTTAAACTTTAAATTATTACAGCGAAATACATTTGTTTATCAATTTTATAATCTAAAAAAACACAATAATAAAATGTTAAAAAAATAGTAATATGTTTCAAAAGCTTAAATAAATTTTCAAACTTCTTTTATTTAACAATTTCAAATTATTTTTTCATTTTGTAAAAAATTTAATTTAAATTTTGTTGATACTAAATAAAAAAATTATTTATGTAAATAAATAAATATTTTAACTTTCATTATTTTTTAACTAATTAGCAATACAAAAACTAACTACATTTTAATTGTGCTCCTCTTTTATTCGAATCTTAAAAATCATATCTACTACAAGTTATAACTTGCGGAATGATAGCTGTGGTCTGCTTATAGTATGACCCCGTAAGTTGTGTGAACATTGTGTGTATAAACCTAACCCTAAATTTTCTTTTAAATCGAGTTGTTGATAGTTGATTTACATATTAGCATCAAACTTCCTGTTTTAAGTGAAATATTTTCATAATTTGCCAATCAATTCGAGGCAAAAAATAGCGGAAAAATTTATCGCGGATATTAATTAGAAATGTTGCAATATTTAACTGGAATAATTCTGTTGGCAAAACAATTCGAACCTCATATTCTAAAATAAACTTTTTAATACATTTTAATTCTTTTCAAATTCATTCATTAAATATCCACTTATTTCTATGAATTAAATTTAAATTTTAAACAGACATAAATTTATATAAAGTATTTAATACATTTCAATTATACATAACTTACTTTCATTATGATTTTCTATTATATTAACTACATTTCCTAGTTCGTCAATATTGTTTGCATTTAACATTTGAATTTTTTCGGGATGAGTCTTTCGTCTGTGTGTCTCGAAATGTTTCATTTGCAAAAAGTGGCTCCACATCCCTCAAAAACACATTTTGTTTGAAATGAGAATCATTTTTATGATAAGCACCCACATGTTTAATCAATAAAGCATCAACGATCGTAATAAAATTACAGTTTATACACGAATAAACCATTTTCAAAGCTTAAATATCTAAATTACATTAAATAGGTTAGGTTAAGCTATTTGAGGAACTTTAGCTGAGACAGTGTTTGTGACTTATTATAAGTCACAAAAAGTGCATCACGTAAAACACCTCAAAAAAGTCATCCATTTTTGCAGTGTATAACAAATTTTAATGAAAAATCGTTGAATGCAAAAACTAATAAGAATGAAGGATATCTACAAAGCAAAAACCATAATAAAACTAATATTTCTACATTATTCAATACGAAGAGATAACAGCAACGAAAGCAAATTGTAAAAGGCTCACTGGTGCTGTTTTGTCGAAAAACCGTGCGAATTTATCAACGCGGAAAATCTTTAGTGTTTAGGTTCGGTCTGCACATCACATTTGTGTCACAACAAAAAAACATTCAAAACGCCAATCAGAAGTGTGGACAGTTAAAATTGGCAAATAATTCGGAAACACAAGTGAAGGAAAAAGGTGCCGTGCAAATCACGATCGCTGACAGCTCGGAAAATGTTGTCATACTGAAGGATTCGCTGTACGTCCCTGACCTTAAATCAAATCTTATTTCGGTCGCAAAGAAAGTTGATCGCAACTTGGATGTTACCTTCAGCAAAACGCGCGCGATAGTGACAGACAGTGACGGTGTCGAGAAAATGGTCGCGAAACGAATCGGAGACTCATTTTACTCTCGCGGTGAAAGCGAGCAATGTGCACATATTGTCATGGAAGCGAAATAAGTCATGCATTTCTGGAAATATGTCTAGCTCCCCTTCCGGAACACGCGAGAGCTTCTCTTCAATCCTTCTCGAGTTGATCCAAACCGATGTCTACGAACCTATGTGCACCAGTCAACGAGAGACGCCTTATACTTTGGCACCTTCATCGATGACTACAGCCGAATCGGTTTTGTGTACTTCCTAAAAAGTAAAGGCGAAATCGTCGAGAAATTAAAGGAATTTAAAAACCTCGTCATAAATCAGTTTAGGCTTTTTGAAAGTGAACAAATTTCAGGTGAAAGATAGAGTCTAGTCCATTCTGGAACGGAATACATAAACGGGGAAAAACTGCTCAAGACATCCGGCATACAACATCGACTGACAGTACCATAT
The DNA here is from genome assembly GCA_022817325.1 of Idris sp. 1 HC-2018. Lineage (NCBI taxonomy): Eukaryota > Metazoa > Arthropoda > Insecta > Hymenoptera > Scelionidae > Idris > Idris sp. 1 HC-2018. Next base: position 2,052 of record JABFPM010000470.1, on the reverse strand, counting down.
ACACCCGAACAGAACGGCGTTGCAGAGAGCAGAAATCGGACACTGGTAGAAGCCGCTCGCTGCATGCAGCTGGTAGAAGCCATTGCCACGGCGAACCACTTACGGAACCGTTATCCGACTAAAGCGCTGCCGAAAGAAATCACTCCCCTCAAAAGATGAACCGGAAAGAAACCAGACCTTGCCTATTTACGCACATTCGTCGAAAAAGTATTCTTCTTAGACAAGTTGCCAGGTAAGGAAAAGTTTGACCCGAAAGGTTCACATGGAATCTTCGTCGGATACTCAACGCAGTCCAAGGGTTACCGCATATGGATGCCAAGTGAACGCAAAATTTGCACATCCAGAGACGTCAAGTTCTTAAACAAGTTTCTCTGTTTCGCTCAAGACATCAAGTCAATCAGGTGGAGCTACTGGGAGCGATGGACGCATATACCGAGAGATCATACTGGACGCAAGTGTGACACATCTCCCGGTTGCATCCGAAGATCCAAATAACCAAAATGATCTCGCTAACAAAAACGTGAACGAAGAGATGTTTGAACCTTTTTACAGTATCGAGACTCCAGTACAATCGGCCAAGAAAGCAGTAAAACAAAGTTCATATCGACGAATCGGACAACTCGGATGATAAAGAGCTGTCTGCATCAGTTCGCGATCCTTACCACGACGAGCGAACAGACGAACGAGAACGTGATCTCCCAGCGCCTGACATGGAAACGATCGACAGCAACAACTCCGAGAATTTTGCTGACGATCCCTACGTTGTGATGAGCGCAGTTAAAGTTCCAATTTCCGATGCCCTAAAGAGCGACGACAAGGAGGAATGGTTCGACGTCAAAACCAAATGTCTGGTGGAAAACAACACGTGGGAATTGGTAGACTGACCAAGAGATCACAAGCTGATCGATTGCCATACAGTCCTTCGGAACAAATTCCATCTGGACGGAAGTTTGGACCGATGCAAGGCCCGATTTGTTGCTCGCGGTTTCGCTCAAAGACCTAACATCGATTTCACCAAAACGTTTGCACCAATAGCACGCCTGGACTCATTTCGACTCCTGATGGCATTGGCCATAAAATTTGAACTTCAAGTCGAGCAACTGGATATTACGACGGCTTACCTCAAGGCAGACGTGGACACTCTGATCTACATGGTGCCGCCAGTCCTGTTGGTCGAGACTTTGAAGAGGATGACCCTCGTCGAATCCAACAAATCCTTGGTGTCCAAAGCCGAGAAGATGCTCCGAGAGATGACTTCCGGCGACAAAGTCTGCAAACTGCGCAAGGCCCTGTATGGACTCCGTCAAGCTGGCCGACAATTGCATGCCAAACTCAGCAACACGCTAAAATTCATCGAATTGACTCCGACGACCTCTGACCCTTGCGTCTACGTCGACGAAAAGCATGAAACATACGTATTAATTTACGTAGACGATATCATCATCCTTTCCCGGAATCAAGGACGTGTCGAGGAAATCAAGCGCAGACTTTCCGCTGACTTCCAAGTCAAGGACCTAGGGAACATTCTTTTTTGTCTGGGGATCGAAGTCGAGCACACCAAGGACCGAATCACATTGTATCAGAAGGGATACATCAGGGAAATACTTCAAAGATTTGGGATGGCCGAATGCAAGACTGTCAAATCGCCTATGGCCTCCGGCACTCAGTTGGATTCCCCGGCCGGAAACAAAGACAGCACTCAGCTTCCTTATAGGGAACGGATAGAGGCCTTAATGTACTTAGCCATCGGGACACGCCCGGACATATCGTACGTCGTCAACCTTTTGAGTCAGTTCAAGAACAAACACGACCAGACTCACTGGCTTGCCGCCAAGCGGGTCTTGAGATATCTTCAGGTTACCATCGATGCCACTTGATACAGTATGTTTACCTCCAACGCGTTTTATGTGTAAGACTTTAAAGAACAAAATGTTATCTCGTCTTCCAACAGAAGAAATTAAATTATTGGCTCACGACGCCATAGATTGTGACAGTTATCTGTACAAGAAAATTAATGAATCATTGAAAACCGATGCCGAAAATTGTTCTAAG
>JABFPM010000469.1:5660-28489 GCA_022817325.1 Idris sp. 1 HC-2018 | reverse complement strand
CTTCGGTCTTAAGTAACTTCGAAACTGTACAAAACAATATTACAAGTTAGTAATGAAACAGAGAAATTTGAATTCATGATAGAGAAGACAAAGCTCGCGTTTCTCTATAGCAGAAGCAAGTTATCGATTTCAGCATCTTTGCGGCGCTGCAACGTAATGTTTCCTATAAAGAGCGTACAACACATAAAAGCGAGAATAGTCAGATAGACATATCGACAGGACGAAGCAAGGAGGACACTGTGTGCTGGAAATACTCACGATTCACGACCTGTTTGTCCACGACTTCGGGACTTATAACGCCATCATCTTCTTGAGGAACGCTGCAAATGACAACATTGGGAAGGTCAAACAGTAAGGGGAGGTTCTATGTGTCTAGATGGAAACAACCTACGACCTTTATCAATACTATTTTGATGACATAATCAATTTAGGGAGGGTGCCATTTTGACTAAATTACACGTCTTCTTCAATTAATGTTAACACCAATAGAATTATGTATTTCAAAAATTCGGGATGAAAAACAACATAAGTGACTCAATACAAGTTTAATTTTAATTGAAGACGAGTTTTTCGTACATTACATTTAGATTGAATTTCGTTATTTACGTAAAATTAATTCTGGAAATTTGATATTATTTAAAGTTTCTTAATAAGTATTAATAACAATTTTTAGTTGAAGGCAATTAACTTTTCTGTAATGTTCAATTATAGAAAAATTATTTATTTAAAAAATTTATTGTAATTATATAATTAATTGCATTGGATGGATATAAACGATAACTTTTTAGTCTTACAGTACAAATTTCTTTTTACTAGATTCATGCAAAAAGGTTTCTTTTTCTCTTTTTAATCACTCTTTTGATGCAACTAAGGGAAACTTAAGTTTATATTTTTTGTGGAACCAAATTCACTCTTATGAAAATAAAAAGATTACTACATGTTTGAAATACATGACTGTTTATATGTATCATCAGTTAAAAATATTAAATAAACTTTTAATCTAGCACTAAAAATTCTAAGGAAATAACAATCTATATTTAAATTGATCTTTTACTGTAACGTTAAATTTGATACTCACGTGCGTAAGGGATAAATCCATCCTCATCTTCGGGGTCTACACAATCCTTGAAAACAATTTCGACTTCATGGTCTTCAAGACGTTCACCTAAAATTAAAATTATGATACATATAAAACACTATGCTTAAAATCAGTCATCAACTTTTAGTACAAAAAAAATTAATTATTAAATGTTATTATTAAAAAATATTTTTTTAAATTTAGTTTTCTGACGAAATAGTTTAAGCGATTTTTTGTATTCTTACCTAAAGTCAATAATGTATGTGAAAGTTCTGCAGCCATCATCGTACCATTTTCTGCTTTGTCATATAATTTCAAACATTCAAGGAAATCTTCGTAGCCTCCTTGTTCCTTGTCTTTTTTAGCATCACTAAAAATAGGTAAAAACTCTTCAACTGTCATAGTCTTCTCTCCTCTCTTTTTCGTTCCACCAAATTTTTCAATTGTTGCATTTGTGGGGTTCAAATTTAGTGCTCGGAGAACAGCTCCCAAATCGAAGCAGTCGATGACGTTACTTCCATCAGCATCGTAGATTGAGAAAGCGAACTGTGCCTCTGATAATTTTAAATATCTGTTAGCTTTTATTTTTCATTGATTACATTAATCTAAATTTAACCTTTCTGAAGTATATTTAATGAATGTCAGAAAAATTGTGGCTGATGAAATTTCAGTGTAAAGCTAAATTAATTGTCAGATTCTAAAGAACGCCAGCAAATTTTTAAATTGTATTTTTATTAACGAATGGAAATTTTATTTGAAACATCTTTCGTAAATGATATTCGTAGAAGAGATTTGAAAAAGTGATATAAATATAGTTTTATAAATAGCACTTGGTAAATGACTAAACGTATTGTTATGTATAGAGAAGGTCTAGTCATAAAAAGTGAATAGAATTTTCGCGATGACATTGACGCAGTTTTAGTTCACTTATATGATTTTTAATATCAATAAATCTTTTATTTCTTATACGAACAAAGTTAAATAAATTTAAAAACAACTCAACTTTATGATTAGTCGTTTTTCTAAAATTACCCAACAATTTTTTTGTTCAATCACTCATCAGCATTTCGAATTCAGTATTTATTTTTATACTTTTCAAAATATGTGGTTATTAATAACTACTCATAATTTCCTGTTTTAAAAGCAATTCTATAATACATTTGGTACCCATATCATGTGTAAAATGAATTAGAATATGCCACCAATTTATAGTCTAAAAATCCAACATTTTTTCAAAAACTTTATTAAATTCTCATTATATTTGACTGTAAAAGTTATTTTATTTCTGCTTCATAAACTTTATTTTTACTTCAGAAAGTGCATATTTTTTGTTTTTTAAAACAATGTGGACGAAATAATTACAATTTTTTATTTGTCATTTTTACTTTGTAATAACTTTATCATACATGAAATGTATCCATTTCAACTTGCTTTTTTAAGGTTCAAAGAATCTTCTGAAATAAGGCTGATCAAATCTTTGCCAACTGGTGTGCAACTTTTGTTTGTGCAACAGAAACAATATCGTAAACAATTTCAATAAAGTAACAAATATTCGTATATAAAGACGAATATTCATAGTTATACATGAAAATTATGTAGCAAAAAAATGGTACGGGTGAAGAGCAGCATGAAACTGTTTCACTGGCATTTCCAGTCATTAAGGATAGTCGCAATCTCTTGTGCCACATATCCCAAGCAAATTGCTTTCATCAAAAAATTAAAATGGCGAATTTTATACGTCCGGGATTCGTTGACGATCTGATTTAAAAATACCCAATTCTATGTATAGCGAATGCGGTATCGCCATCCCCACTCAATGTTGGCGCTGACTCGTGCTACCCCTAGCCTGCCATATAAGAACAGCCAAACTATTTTTGACACCCGGACATCCCAATTGGAACATACTGATCTTCGGAATTCTTTTGGTTGCATAATCAAAATCGTCCAAATTGTTTTAACACTTATCAGCATTTCCTTCAGCCATAAAACTTCCTTAAATCCAATTTGCCAAAATTGGGACCAAAAAACCGTATCATCACCACATATCACTTTTTTAGATTAATATTTATATAAAAAAAATTCACTTAAAAGAAGAATTAAATCACTGTAAAGCTCCCATTGCGAAGTTCAGGTGTACTCACTTTCAACATCCTTTGGACTGAGATCCGCCTGTAATAGAAAATGAAAAAAAATTAATTAATTAAATGTCATTGATTAAAAATCTTGAATATAATGTAAAAAAATAATAATGAAGTTGGAAAGTAATTTGTAAAAAATATATTTGTGAACAAATTAGAAAAAGTAAGGAAAGAAAGAGCTCTCACCATGTTTCTTAAGATTTGGTGTTAGCCTTCTGGGTGTTCACTAAACGGAGGTAAAACCAGAAGTGCGGTCAAATGTTAGTGTGCTTATTCATTTTATTGCCACAGAGGGCGCACAAAGCGAAGACATTCGAGAATCCCGGCACCAAGAAGCTCGAGAAAGAAAACGAGAGCTGTGTCGCTAAATACGCCTTGTTCCAAAAACAGTCTGAGGACCTTCGTGTGCGGATGTTACGATAAATGGTTTTTACTTGTCGACAAAAGCAGGTCACCATTCCTGTCTTCGACGTGTTATTTGAATGACAAGGGGAACTCCCGCAAGACCTTGAAAGACTTTTTACTTCTTTTACATCTTCAAACAAAACTAGCAAACAAATTTTAAGCTCACAAAATTTAAAATTTTACATTTTCTAAAAACAATTTATACTTGAGATTAAAAAAAATTGTATTTTCCTGCGCACTGTACAAACGTTGTTACAACTTTCGGGGTAACGTTACAATTGCGTTACAATTGCGTTACAATAACGTCAGAACAACGTATATTTAATTTTTAAAAAGTGTAAAAAATTAAACTATTTTTTAAATTGTATAAAAAGTAAATGATTTAAAATATTAATTTTTGTATCAGCAGTTTTTATTAACAGTTTGAATACTGTGAACTTTGAGAAATCTATTTATGGTTTTGTTATTAAAATTAATTAAATGAAATACTATTTGGCAAAAGCTAGTAGAATGCTCTTTAAATTATATTCTATAATAATTCACTCGTAACTTATATATTTTAAGATAATATTTTTATACACACAGATTAAATGTATACATTCAAAGTAACTTAATAATAAAAATATTGATATAAATAAAAGTGAAATTAATATTTTCTAAAAGAAACGTATTTTATTAAATAAATTTGTGTTTTAATTATACAAACATCAGATTGAGGATAAATGATTTTCAAAGAATCAAATATGCATTCGGATAAATGGTAGTATATTTAAAGTAAATGTATACTCACACTATAATCGTGAAACATTTAAAAATAAAAGAGAAAATTTTATTTGGAAAATTCAGGAACATAAAATAAGTAACTGAAATAGAATGAACTAGATAAAAATACTTCGTAACATTGCCATATAAAGATTATTTAAAAAGTTCAAGCCGTAACTTAATCTTGTATTATTTTAAACAATATCCAAAGAATGTCACAAACACAAATGTGCTTACAGAATTGTACTTCAACTATCTATAATTAACTATCGCCTTCAGTATAATACTATAAAATATATGGACAATTCTCTAGAACCTTTAACTTTCAACTTGCCATTTGAAAAAAAAGTTTTAGCACATCTTAGCTTTATGACAATTATCATTTATTATTACTTTAAAATGAATAATTTAAAGTCGAACAGTGATAAATTACATGCGCGGAACTTTAAATTAATATTTAATTATAAAAACATAGGTAAATATTACGTTTTTGACAGCTTTTCTGTTCTAATGTCAAAGACGTAATATTTTGAAACAGTCTTTCAATTATTTAAGTAGTTTTTAATATATAATTATATTTAATGCACGCACACATACTTTATTACATCAAGATACTGTGCAGTTCATCCAGAAGTATAAAAGCGTTTTTTAAATATAAATATTTTCAATTATAAATTATATTACGTCTTTGACATCAAAACTCAGGGACAGATTTTGATAATTTTTTTAGCTTACATATTAAACATGTCAAAGACGTAATAATTTGGACTTGGGATTGTGAAATATTTTCAAACTATAATTCTTATAAACTTATAAATACTTACAAAGTGTAAAATTATAATAATTTGAAGAGTGCAAACCATAAAAATTAAAATCTTTAATTTAATAAACCACAAAATTGAATTGAAATGCGAGGGACAGGTAGGTTAAAAATTCTAGAGATTTGCCCATATATATGCTAAAATAAAAAATATTTTTATTTTACATAATTTTACATCTTTTTTTAGTTTTTACAAAGATTTATAATAGTTTTAATATTATTATAAAATATTAATTAATATAAAGCATGTATATTAACAATATATTAGAATGCTTTAGACAAAATAATATTTATAGTATACATAAAAGATTCAACATTTTGAATTTGATTTAAATTTATAAAAATAATTTATTTAGTTGTTGATAATTTAAATTTATGATATAAGAATTCAATGAACCGGACATGTATAATTTATGTGCAGTAATTACTGGCGTGATGTTGAGAAATTAATGCCAGATCGTGCTGCAACATTTACATTACAAATTACATATTATATTTTCAATCAAGAGCAATATGGTGGCACCAAAAATATGATTTTACATCAAATAAGTAAACATAAAGGAATAGAAATAGAAAGTTTTGCACAAGAAAATTGAAAATTTACATTAATAAGTCTGTAATTGGATTTTATAGCTGGAAAGAATTGAACATAAATAAAAAATTATGACATTCATTTCAAAGTGAACCTTTTAAAGGTAAATCTTTTGACATAAAGTACGGACTAATGTCAAGATGAATATTTATAAAATGAAAAATGTTTCAAGGAAGACACATTTTGGTTTTATGTAAATTTGAAAGAAACATTCTGGAATTCCATAAAACGTGAATGTTTTATTAATTTAAGTATAAAAATTTATTTAAAGCCAAACAAATATTTTTTTAAAAATAATGTAATTTCAAGATTTGATTATAAAATAAGTTAAAATTTAAATAAATTCTGACAATATTTATGATTTAATTATACTGTTAATAAAAATGTATTAATATATCAAATTGAAAATTAATAAACACCTCTTCAGAATGAAATATGATTTGTATGCAAAACATTCATTATTTGCTGCATTTTATCATTATTGTGATTTTATGGAAACTTCTTCTGCAATGTCTTTTACATTAATATTGCACTAACAGCTCTATAGTAACCTTCTTTGCCGGCATCACATCAGCTTTTATTACCAGCGTTATGTAGTCTTTATATCTCAAGCTTTTTTGCTCGTCAATTTTCATTTGTGAATTTCCAATTCGCTCATCAAAACCTGCGGTATAACATTACATTTTTAAAAAAGTAAATCACTTTTAAGATAGAATATTTTTAGTGCAAAAAATTGTTCACACTATATATTTTTTTTAAACTAGCTATTAAAATTATTTTTAAATCTTTCGCTCGTTATAATTGAACATAATTTATTTCAATACTTAATAACTTTTATCTTTAAAAGTGAATTCATCAAAAGTTTTACAATATTCATTAAATAACTTTTTTTTATTAATATAATATAATTTGATATTAAAGTAATTAATTAGAATTTAAAATATACTTTATTTTATCATAATTTATTTTCTACTAAACTTTCATATAATCTGGATAATTATCTGCGATCAATTCTGTTTTATTTGCATATCAAATAAACCGCAAGTTTCATTATAAATTAATTATTATTTTCTCATCAAATTCTCATCTAAATACTTCTATCACCACTCAATTCAGATTTCTTCGAATCTATTAATTATACCAACAATGCGAAGCTTCAATTATTCAGTGTCACGCGGAACTTTGATTAGTATAACTACTTCCCTAATCGCCATAAACATTTAAACTCACGCTAAAGAAGATCGCTTCATTGCCGAAACCTAAACCACCATTTCGGGATTCGGTCCCCTGAGTTTCCATCGGTTTTGTTCTCAATTTGTCTAAAAATTCACATTTACTCAACAAAAATAAAATAAAAGATTTTTTTCCATCATTCTAATAACATTCTTACTTCTAATAAAACTTGTATTCCTAGTAAAAAATAAATTTGTCTAGAATAAAAAACCACCCATACTACAACGTTTAATCCAAAAGCACCTAAATTTGCTTGAATCATAAATTAATGTTCACCTAACCAGATCTAATCCGATCGGATCAATTTAACAAATACATTTAATTGATTAATCACTATGTCAATTGGTACCAGTGACCTGGTTGAAAATGTGGAAAAGGCCCATTGCCTGAACAATTGAAGGTGCATTGACCAGCAGCACTTCTGTAGTTTGATGTTTCATTATCTTATCATTACATTATCTGGTAACGCGAAGGTGACGATAGGTGACAAACAACAGGCACGGGGTGGTCCAGCGAGAACAGCTTCCTGGGCTGATCGATGGACGACGGCGCAGTGGAAATCTCATTGGGAAAGCGCGCGCGCAACGCTTTGGGCTCTCTCTTCATCCTGTATGTCGTCTCTTCTTTAAATCCATCCTTTTGCGCGAGTCTTCAGTCAGCGAGTCACCCTCGTGCCGACTGCACACATGCGGAATCTATCATTGCTGAAACGCGTGAAACTGTACCGAAAATGCCGGAAGTAGGCCACTGGGCTGAGTCGCCACGACACGTGAACCCCTCGCCATGACGGGCCAGGACTGCCCTTATCCTGCTAACTTCTTCCCCTATTTTTCTTTTCGTTTGATTGCACTACTCGATTTGTACTACCCCATTCACGATTGTACGGTGCAGCATCCAAAAAAGACAGTCTGTACTGCCATCGTCGGGCTACAAACTTTATCTGACGTCGCGCACACTGGTTGGTACCCATTTTTTATGAAGCCTTCTTGTCTCAAATTCTCGAATTGAGACTTTGAGTAGATCCTCTTGTGACACCCTTTTGTTTCGAAATAATTGTTGTGTCAGAGATGGCCATCTCTTTTGACAGTCTAAACGTTCCGACAAGTGGATCCTTTGGGGAATATCTAAGAAAAAGGACCCACTTTGTCCAAGCAAATGAATGAAATGAGATAATTGAGAGTTAATGTCGCGTTGTTGAGAGAATTATATTAAGCGTCAAGTTTGTTTGTCAAAAAATATTTGCAAAGACAATAATTGTGGAGTATGATGTTAAGATTGTAGAAGTAAGCAGATGGATGTTTGTTTTGTTATTATGTTTATGGATGTATGGTTATCAAGTTCAACTGTGTGATATACAAAGACTCGCGTATGTTGCATTTTAATTAATTTCAAAACGGGTTAAGGCTCATAATAATGCGACTACATTTTTGAACTTATCTAATTAATATTAATTGAATCATGACAGTTACATTATATTCGCAGATAAAGTTAAAACATGGACAAATATCGATCATTGAACACTAACAATGAGGAAGCTGTTCCTATCCCGGTTCAGCTGTTCCTTTGGAGGCAATTAAGGTATGCATTTAATAACTTCTTTTTCATTGCTTTAATACGAAGGAAATTGTACACTGCCAAATTACAATAACACTTTGGTAGGTTATTTTAGGGAAAAAATTGTCCCTCTTATTAACATGTTTCTGTTGTATAATCTCTTAATTTTGTTCGCACTGTCGTCTGTTTTAATTATAAATATTTTGTGTGATACGTAATTGGATTAAGTCAATAGTCTTGCGGTTCGAATTATAAGGAAAATATACAGTTTATGAAGTTTCAAATTTCTGGTTTTATAAGTTATTCGACTAAAGCGGAAATATGAAATGTATTTAATGAGAAATAAGTGCAGTTTTATTTTCTTCGTAAATATGATGAAAATCGTCAGACTTTTAAATATATAAAGTTCCCCCCTGGTTTGAGTGAAAAGATAAAAAAAAAACGTTTGAAACATTTTTCATTTGGTTCTTAGAACTTTTTGTCAAAATTCTGCAAATTGACAGAGAGATTACATTTCTTGTACATATCGCGTATAAGCACGTTTCTGTAGACTGTTTTAAAAGTGAAACCCCTTCGCTTTGAAGAATTGCTTACACAAATGTGTATATCATGCTTATGCACGACGTGCACAAAAAAAAACATAATTTCTTCGTCAATTTTGACATGAAACTTTACAATCACAAAGAAAAGCATACTTGGCTTAATAAAACATCTATTTGTAGAATAACTTTTAATTGTTTTGATATTTAATAGAAAATTTTAATTTTACATTTGACCTCTTTTGGTATAAGGTTTGTTAGAAAACTTCAAACAATCATCATTTGAATATTTAAACAAAGTTGCATTTAATTTTTCATTTAAAAATCTTTTTAATTTATATATTTGATTATTAAGACACTGCTGTGTCTTCTTGTTAGATTTTCAAAAATTCTTTCCTATAATGAAAAAAGTGTAACAATTTTATAAAAAATATATCTCAAATAATTTTTTGTTAATTAGAATTTTAAGAACGACTTTTGCTTTTACTTGAAAGTAATTACCGTCAATAATGGGCAACACAATGCAAAAGTAAATTTTAGTTCACCTAACAAATTACAAAAGGCTGCTTTTCAAACAATTATCATTCATGCGATATCAATTAGATGGTCTGTACCATATATGGTTGAATAACTGCAAATACAAAGACCCTATTAATAAATACGAATAGGTATGAATAAAGTCGAATGGAAATTTAAGAAATGTTTTGAAATATTACAAAACTAATTTCCGTACACATATTTTACCACACCAAAAACTAGTGTTTTATTTTGAAAAATTGTGTTATCACTTTTAAAACATTTTTTACTTTTTCACAATAAAAATACATTAAAAATAAGCACTCACGTTTTAAAATGAAACATTATTTTTAGTGTGGCCTATAACAATATCCATGACCAAATTTATCGAATTTTAAATCTATGATTGTATTGTACACTGACAAAAAATTTCGTACTGTATCCAAGTATATAATATACTTGCAAAAATATACTTGACTCATATTTTTCACTTCATTCAAGTATATTTCACTTGATTCCAGGTGCCTGTTTTTTCAGTGTAAAATTGTCAATAAACTTAACATGCATTATATTTGTAATCACGCAAACTTGTTTCTGATAAATATTTTCTTCTTTATTTTCAGACCATTCATTCGTCCAAAATTAGGAAAGTTACACGAAGCATCATGCACGGTAAGTTTTGAACAATTTAATACCCGCCAAGTAACAGCAACAAAATCGTAAATATAAAACAGAACAATTATAAATAAAAGCTTTAAGAATTTAACCTTCGTACAATATTTTAGAAATTTGATCGTACTTTTTATTGGACACTGTCAAATTGAAATAATTGTAAACATCAACTGGAAAATAAAAGCTCACAAAATTAAAAAGTTAAACGTATTAAATAACACTTTGCTTTGCGCACATACGTATAAAGTGTGTTGTTTCGTTTTAAACGCTTTTGCGATTTACCTATATACTCGTTGGTTTTTATCGGCCATCAAAAAATCCGATTTTGATGGTCCTTCTCTGTTGGTCAAGTGTTTTTAGGATTTTTATTTTCGAGATATTAATATGTAATTAAAAAAATTGTTGATAATTTGTAATTAAACGATTATTTGTTGCTTATTAAATTTTAAATTTTCTGATGATTCGTTTTGGTTTATGACGTTGCCGTTGATATTCCCAATTTTGTTAATATCCCATCTAAACCTGCACTAACGAAATTACCTACTCCACGCTGCCGCCTTCACGTGTCACCTTCAGTTCTGTCAACGTGCGCCCGGCCATCATGTAAGTCAACCCTATACCGCTATTATGCAGACAATTTTCATTTGTAAATTTATGTAACACTCTTCGATAAGTCATACATTTTACATGCAATAATTACAGGATTCTGTGTGTAGTTCAACATTTTTGTTTATATTAAAAAATTTCTCTTAACTATTTAATAAGCTAGTAAAATTATTCCACTAATTGAAAAAGTACATAAACTTTAGTACTATATTTGAATTTTGTTTATTAGATGTTCTAAATTAAAATCTAATAGTTATTAATGTGATCAATATATTTCAATTATATTTGTGTTCAAATTTTTTTCTTCTTGTTCATATCCATTGAATAGAAAGTATGATACTTTTCTATAATCATATAGTGTAAATGATTTAATTAGTTATTGTTCTAGATTACTTCACTTAGTATATCGTAAATGTAAATACACTAATCAATGTACTTAAATGTGTGTGTATACTGTGTAAAAATTGTGTGTGTCTTAACAAAGTTCTATCAAAGAGAAATTCCCTTTACAAGAAATTTGCAGAGAAGTGAAAAGAAATGTTAGAATTTTCCAAATTGAAATACCTTTAAACAACAAATTTGGAAACAATTTTTTGAAGTTTGATTAAATTTCACAATAAAGTTTTTAAGAAAATCAATTTTAAAATTGACATAAGAAACAATATATAAAAATATGTAACTTTGAGATTTATTTTCTTTAACAAAGGTGCTCACGAATATAATCAACATTCTATAAAATGTGTCCATATATATTTTAGCAACGTTATCAATTTTTGACAGAACTTTCTTAGATTAATTTAATTCATGCAACTATTAAATTCACAAGCATTTTAATTATAAAGTATAATCATGTACTCAGATTATGGGTGTTACCTTTTAATTTTTGATGTAGTGCAATCACGATTCAAAAAAGTAGCTTAACACTTTCCCTGTACAAAGCATCGAATCGTTTGTACGTAAGAAAGGTTAGAAAAGTATCTGTGTGTTGGTATTTCCATTTAAAAAGCATTGGAGGGCGGGGCTATCGTTTGAAAGTGTGAATTTGGTGAGGACAAAGTGCACAGGGAATGTGTTAATATAACTGTTGCTTTTAATAAAAATAAAATTCATAAATGTTAGTAAATCTCTTTCAAAATGATAATTTAAACAGATTTAAAAATTGAAGATATTATAAACTATGTTTTATATTGAACATAGACTATACTATATACTGAACAATATAAATTATTAAGAAATCATTTATACTACTTTTTACTAGCATGAAAAAATCTGTCTAAAATAGAAAGAAAAGTTACATTTTAATTCTTTGATCAAAATATTCTAAATTTTTATCACAACTCAATCAAAATATAAAGCTAACTAATTTATCTTTTTTTGACTTTTTCATCTATTCTATTTCTAGTAAAATCAAATTATATGTTAAATTGAGAGTATATATGTGCAATAGTGAGATAACATTTTAAAAATAAACATTTTAAAATTTCAAATGAATTTAAATTTTATTTTAAATGTTTACATACGCTGATTAAAGTTACATTATGAATATAAACTAACGTTTAATCACCATAACACTGTTTTTGAGGATTGGAAATATTACATTTTAAATTTAAATTTTGTTAAATTGCACGATAACTAGATTACATAAAACATAACAAATTTGTTATGTTCTTTACAGTGTATGATTGATGGATTTTTTTGCCGTAGATAAAATATTTCATTTAATATATTTGTATTCATTGAATTAAATAATACCTCATAAATTATTTTGTTTATTATATTATTCTTTAATTGCTTCAATTAAATATTATACGCGGTTTTAAATGCAAAATTACATGCTGGTATAACTATTGTATAAATAATTAAATTGTCGAAATTCTATAAGTCAATAGTGAACATTTATTCATGAAGAATAACATTAATGCAAATCGTAATTTAATATAATAATATTCATCATGATCATTAAAAATAATTCTATATTACATTCAAACAAAAATTTTTGTATTTATACTTTTATATACATACTTTTGCATCATTTTCTTGCAAATGGTTTGGTATAAAACACTTGTTATTAATGTGAAAAAATCATGTTTTATTTTGAAATATATAAACTTTGTTTGCAGTTTTTTTAATTCGAAACACTTTTTGTATTGTTTTTATAAAAGCATTTAAAATAAAACACTTGTTTTTATGTTGTTATTATAATTATAGTAATAAAATATAAATATACTAAATAATATTAACCAGTTCATTTCCATACAATTTTACTGCTTCATGTTACTTATTATATTTGAATATGCGGAATACGTAAATAAATCAATCTTTTACAATTTAAATGGAATATTTTTAATTAAATTCAGAAAATAAATCCCAAATAATACACGGTAAAAAGTATTTATTTGTACTAGTGATCGTAATAATTTTTAATGATGACTCTAAATTCAGTAAATAATTTTTTTTATAATAATAATAACAATAATGATATAGTCTTTATATTCTTTTTCAAAAGTTTTATTAAAATATGAAATTACTAATTAGTAATGTAATAGAAAATTCTATTTTTATGCCGCAAATAATACAGGAAATGAAAGAAGCATGCACGGTAAGATAAATTTCAACATTTTTAATTAACCGAATATATACTTTATTCATATTAAAATTGTGCATAGACTGTATCGTTAACGATGAAAATAAAGCTGTGCCATATATAGTCATGAAAATAAAGAAGAGTTTTTATCAATGCTTTTTCTTTTATTGCAAAGTTACAAAAGATAAAAAAAATGGTCTTTGTTTCCTGTGTTTAGTCTATCGAGAGAGTGTTGGTCCAAAATATTCATAACGAATTGACACCATCGCTGCGCGAAATTTTGGGCTCAGTGCCACGGTGGCGTTTGATACAAACGGCTTTCCCTTATGTTCTACATGCTGCTGCTAACCTTTTACACAACAGGTGGTGTAAAATAACATTCAATATTAAGCTTAACATTTGCCTATAAAAAATATTGTCTTATTGTTAAAGTCTGGTATCTACATCTACTACTTTGTTTCAGTATCAATAATTTAGATTTAAATTTTATAAAATTTATTCTAAGTTAATAAAAACATGAAAAATTATTATATACAAAAAATTTTCTTGCTGCATATAATTTGTTGAAACTGAATACTTGAATTTTATTGTTTCAAGAGAAGTTATAGCAAAAGTTGAAGCAATTTTTGCAATTTAGATAGATTCAGTTTTATGATTAAACAAATTATTAATATGCCATAAATAGTGTACATAATTATAAATTGATAAGATTTGCAGTACAGCTTTGTGTGCAAAAATGTATGCCAAATAACTTCGTCAAATCAGTTTCACACTCTAAACTATTCGAGTTCTGCGTTGCGCAATATATGTCTTTAAGATATGAAATTCAAGTGCCATATAAGAGTGAAGTTAATTTAATTGAGTAAACAGAATGCAATATGAATTTTGAATGTAATCAACATTATAATTTTACACAAACTATTATTGACTTATACTATCGGGTTTTAACACCAAATACATAAGTACATAAAATGATTTTCAGTTCAATTTAATAAAATAAATTAATTGAGACCTGCAGGATGTCGGGAAGTTCAATATGGCGGCAAGTAGTACACAAAATGCTTTATCCTGATTGGTTAATTCTGGTTATTTAATGTGAATTACTGGCCACCATATTGAAATTCCCTATATCCTGCGGGTCCCAATTATTTAAGAAAAATTAGATTCTAAGGCTTCAAATTAATTCCAGTTTTAATTATTGTTTGTTGATTTGATCATTTTTTTCAGTAATGTTAAATAAATGTTAACAATTTCTTTTTTTTATCAATAGTCAACTTTTTTCCAGTAAAGATAAAACTTTTTTCAATATATCTACAACATATATTGAATTGATTGAATTTTTTCATTTATTGCAGATTTTAAATTGATGAAATTAAAAAAAGAAAATATAAATTAACATAATTTTTATAGAAATTGTTTAAAAAAAAAAAAAAAACTTTTCCCTGTTCTTATTTTACGTTCACTTGCAATCATTATTTTAATTCTGTATATTTAAATTTAATTTCTGAAGTATAACACGATTAATAAGTAATATTGCTCGTCGACTACGTAGACAATTGAATTATATTATCATTATAATTAAATATTTAAATAATTAAACGTAGTTTCATACATCTTGAAAATTATTTATATATAAAATACAAACATTATATTTAGCAAAAGAGACAAATAAGAAACTTTAACTTTATCTTTCACAACATTTATTAGTAGCTACTGGTAAACATTTTGAATAATATATAAAGTGTGTAATCTAATAATACTAATAATATAATTTAACCGAATTTAGTTAGCTATACAAACAGTATTATTATTATAATAGTGGATTTAAGTCAATATTTATACGTGCAGAACATTAAACAAAATGATTTTTGTAAAAATATTAACAAATGTTAAACTTTTTGCTTTAATAACTATTTAAGATTTCAACTTTAATATAAGACAATTATGAGCTTAGCAGTATTAAGTACATTTTATTTTAATTTTTTAATTATAAATAATTGACTATCAATTCCAGTGTACTTATTGAAAATTAAATTTGTATTCAAGGAAAGACTTTCAAAGTTTGGGTACAATGGAAACAACACTTCTCTACATAGTCCACTGGTTTTTATTAGATTCGGCAGAAGAATGCGCAGATTCTGAGTGTGAACCAAGCAATCCCTTTTTCTATATTTTTTCTGTTCCCTCAATGACAGTGAGTCCAAAATGTTATTCACCAAAGTATACATACCAAATTAAATGAAATCTTACATAAAAAATTCTTTTTAGCTTTTCGTTTATCTTTTTGCACCACTTTACAACCATCTAAAAGATATTG
This sequence comes from Idris sp. 1 HC-2018, assembly GCA_022817325.1. Taxonomy (NCBI): domain Eukaryota; kingdom Metazoa; phylum Arthropoda; class Insecta; order Hymenoptera; family Scelionidae; genus Idris; species Idris sp. 1 HC-2018. The sequence continues at coordinate 12,673 of JABFPM010000469.1, read as the reverse complement.
ACTTCAAATCAAATCTCCGTCTTGAAAACGGCATGAAAATATGGCCTGCTTTGTGCGACTGTCGACACCCAGATGCACTTTGTTTTACGACACAATGCCGTCCAAAACCACGAGCACTTTGGAGTCGTACTTTAAAATCAATTAAACAACAGCAACAACAAATACAATCCGATGATGTTTTCACCGGAGGAAGTAAATTATACAACTAATTAACTAACTAGCTTCAAAAAAGTATTTTAATTTTAATTACATTATGATATTTTAATCTCAAATTTCAGCTGCTGAAAGTTCTCCAAACACTATACATATGGAACAGCCTGATTTACCTTCAGCAAAGCTTTCCGAAGAAGAAGTTAGTATGTTTACAATACTAAGTTTCTTTAGTCAATATAATTACTTAATGTTTACATAACACAAATTTAATGTTCATATATAGTCTTCGTGGGTCTCTTCACCAAAGGATACTGTTTTTCCCGAAACCATTCCCGAAGAAAGCTCCAGCACAGAAGATGAACATGTGGTATGCAATTAAAATTCATTAGTAATTTTTTGTTCTCATACTGTAGATGTTGAAATACCTGCACTTCAGTTAAAAAACGTGCAACCCTGAAAAGTAAATATTTAATTTTATAGGTCATCTTCCGATTACCATCATTAAATGAATCAGAGAGAATGATAGATGGTGTTAAAGAAGTGTCTACAATATTTGCAGTAAGCTTTCATTTAAAGTGTTCAAAAATTTCTTAATTTTTTTTATAATTACGAAACTTCATTAACTATCGCATGAATTGATATTTTAACAGGGCGAAGCCAGTATTTTTCATGTCGCAATGGGCCGCACAACGAGTTCTTCAACTTCAACTGTAACTATTGAACAAGTTACCGCAATATCTGGAGTAGATACATGCAGAAAATCAGGGTAACTTTTTTCAATAAAATTTATATACGATAAATAAAATCAAACTGAAACCTTATTCATTGTAAGAAATTTTGTTTCAACAAATACTTTTTATACCAGATATGGACATTTTCCACATTTCAATCATTTAGGAATGTGGCTTCAATAGAGATTTCAATTATCAGAAAACCATACATCATAACTTGGGTTCTTGTTCTTCGTATTTCACATTTTTAATTGATTTGCAGGGAATATCTGGGAGAACATTACGAGAAGGGTGAAAAAGAGTCGACGGTTATAAGAGGTAAGGGATCGATTTCAGCACAACATCGAGAGTCTCCAGGCGACAATGGAACAACCCAGAGTCAAAAAACTTCAATTTCGGCGATAGACTCGGATGTTCGCGCTGCTACGTTTCTCGATGTAGCTGTATTGAGGTGCCTTTTTGTGTCTCAGTGGCAGGAGGAGGGCGTATTCTGGGCACTCCAATTTTTATATCACAGGTAATTCACACCTTATAAAGCAATTTCTATTTGTGTAATGTATATATTCTTGAGTGCCTTTGAGACAGTTTCACAAAGGTAAAAATGAGGCTAAATTTTTTCAATGCATTTCAAACTCAAAGATTTATAGTTTGCATTTTATACAAAAATTATAAGTCCTTTCAATTTTCCTTTACAAAATACATACTGATATACAATTATATTTTTAAACTCAACATACATTGATAAAATGTGTTTCGAAACCTTTTTTTAATACTCTCAGTTGAAATAAATACATGCAAATTCATTTCACTTTTTGTATTTAGGTACAAATAATTTAATAACTTTTAGGCTACATCGTATAAACGAAGAAGTATCAGTTCAATATCAGCCTCGAAGACGCAGTAACTCTCTTCCCATTCCGAAAATTGACGTTTCATTTCACCAGTCTGTTGACGGCAAAAAGAAAGATGAGTCCAAAGAATTCGTGGACATGCCGGAAACGAGGGACACTTCTGCATTAGCAGGTATTTGTGCATATCAAATGAAAAATTCATATATGAAATTAAAATAAAATTGATAAAAATAAAATGTATGTGAATAAATTTTGAATTAAAATAAATTTTTTGTAAACGATTTCATTTTCAGAACTTGTATATAAATAATTTATGAACAAACATTGCACTATAAATTATTTGACTTAATATTTTATAATAGTGTAAAATTAAATTCTAGCATAAATGTGTCATTTAAAATGTTCTTGTTGTAAACCGCTCAAAGCTGAAACGAGTCATCATTCAAGAAGAGCTAGTGAGAAAACGAAGAAAAGAATGAAAATGGCAGACCTTAAAGCTTTCGTGGAAACAAAGCTGCTCTCCAAGTCAGAAAAGGCGTTAGAAAAAATTGGCCAAGAGGAACCTAAACCACTCTATGAGCAGGTATTTTTACGACATACCTTAAAAAATTAATTTTAATTTTTTTTTTAACACACGCCAATTTAAAAATATAATTTGCATTATTATAATTATTATATGTATTAATCAATATTAGGAGTGCCATAGAAGTTTGGATACCGGAGATGATCATTTAACGAGACAAAATTCCAAAATCTTTGATGCCAAAGATATTGATTATATGAAACACCCAACGAATTTGATCAAAGGAAAAAGTATGCCGAGCCTAAGGTATGTCTAATTTTATTCGCATTCTTTTGATAAAAAGATAAAACTTTTTTATAAGTCTATGTAAAATAATGTGAAAAATGTTACTCATTTCATATCGATTATTGATACTTGCTGAAAAAATGAAAAAGTATCTATATTTATCTAGCAATTGACTTGTTTTTTTTTGTTTTTAACTTTTACTACTCAAGTATTTTTTGCTACAATTTCTAATTTGTATCTGAGTTCGAATAATGAAATGAATCCTCTTGTTTTTCTTCTTTATTTTCACTGATGGGTGCGGTCACTTTTGTATTTGAAGACAAACGCTTCACTCGATTGTTTTAATGGACTTTCTTATGTGAGCTTTTGTGTAATGTGCGCCGCGATGCAATAATAAATCACTTATTTTTCTCGAAAATAAACCCACACAAAGTGACTTAATTGTATCGTATAATTGTTTCATTTTTAGGAAAAAAATAGCTTTTCAAAAAGTTTTGTCTATCTAATTTTGTGGCATAACTAGTGATGAAATTAAAATGTCATGTGCGGTGTTTTTGTGTATCATATACAAAAGAAACATTTGTAATTGAAAAACAGTGAACTACAATTTTTTATTTTCGAAATTTAAAAAAAAAAATTTTTTCGTAAAATAGACAACTTTTGCTGTTTTAAAAGAAAATTTGATACACAGATTTGTTTCTCAGTGTATTGCTTTCCCATGTGTATTTCTGTTCATTATATATTTATGTATGTATGTATGTATGTACGGGAAATACTATTTGGTTATCAAAGAAGCATACATACGTTATTCATGAAAGTACGAAGACTTTAATAATTTAAACATAAAGTCAAAAGGAACAATTAAGAGTATAACATAATTGTTATTGTAACTGTAATTGTAATAATTTCAGCGTTTAAACAGTTTACACCATACCACAATTAATGAACAATTTATTCTTAAACAAGACTAATGATTATGACTCTTGAATATCATACAAATTGTAAATATTAAAATAAATATTAAATATTTAATATTTAAAAATTAAATTAAATATTTTATTGATTTTGCGTGCACTATAGTATGTTCATGTTAAACATAAAAGAATATCTGACACTTTGTACACTACATGTTCACAATTCTTACACAAAGCCATTAATCTACGAATATTTTAATTATTTAAATATTAAATAAACTATCATGTAAACCATCAAATTCGATAGGACATTTTTGTAAATTATTGTCATTTTTCAAAGTCGAAGTAATTTGAACATACAAAATTGTACAAAATTGTAAAAATTTCTAGTTACTTATTGTGTTAGACATACTTGATTATATAAAATGTCAAATTTATGTTTCACTTTTATCTATTCGTAATTTTTTTTGTGTGTTCCCCTTACTTTCTCTGTCTCTCGTTCGTCCTTTCACTGCGAACTTGTGCTCAGCTGCTTGATTAACGAGCTGACCGCGGGAGGGTAAGTCATCGATGTTTGCGCTTCATAACAAGTTTCTCATGCAATCTTGAAGCTTCTTCCGGTAGTACACGCATCAAACCTCAAACTTCCACAGCGCATTATCATAAAATTAATTTTCTTCTGTCAATTACAGTCACGTTGCAAAATTATTATTAAAACTATTCGCACGAAAATTAATTTTCCATTTCTATAACTCAGTTATAATTTCCTTTTTGTTCATTTAAATTAATGATTCGATTTGCAAATAAAGTATTGCTCTAGTAAGCTACGAATAATTTAATAGTAATATTTAATTTACTTTGCATTATGCAATAATAATAAATAATGATGCATGATGTAATTTTTCGCTGTTATCCAATACTTTCGCTGCATTTCGTTCTGATTTTAATCTCATCGAACCCATTTTCATGTCAAACAATGCGTAAACTGTCTTTCCGTTTGTTGTATCTAGATTCTCGCCAATCTACAGTTAAATTAAAATTTAATGTGAATGCATGGTGTTGAAGTGAAAGGCACTTTTTTATTTCTTTTTTTTTTTATGGTGAAAATAATGTTTCTAATTTTTTTCTTCTAGGTACATCGGAGACACGAAGGTAGAAAGAAAACAAAGTCCTTTTTATAGTCAATCATGTAATGCGCCAAATCCAATTATCACTGTTACCGAGCATACACCGACCCCATCTCCGGACTATATGAAACGACATGTAAGTCGTTACAATTAATTAACAAAATATTTGAACAATTTTACAGTTGATCGCAAAAAATGTTGTTTTATTGAGTAAATGATGGCTAATAAAGAGAAAGAACAATTTAATGAATTGAAGTGCATTATTAAAACGAGTTTTTATCTTCTCTGAAAAAAGTAAAATCGTTTAAAATAAGTTAGTAAATTTGTAAAGAATTGATCATTTTTTTGTTTTAAAAAGGCATCAATAGATAGTCAATTAGATATGCTAAGTAGTCACGATCGACTGGGATATGAACGAAAACCAAGTCTCACGAGATCGCAAACAGATTCCAATATCATTTACACTACTGATGAACATCCAGAAGCTCCAGGTTCTGCGAGTTACATAACAAAAGATGGTGATATCGACAACAGAGTGGTTCTAAAAGTAAATTGACATATATATATTCCGGCTGTATAAAAATATTATATTATTTGAATTTTACAAATGGTTTTTCTTTCTTCCGAGATTATCTACAGTCAGTTTTACAACTTCTATTAGATTTTATGTAATTTAGCACACTAAAAACTAGAGTTTTATTTTAAAACATTTTTCAGTGTCTTACAATAATAACAATTTTGAAATAAAACACTGATGTCTGAAAATAAAACATTAGTTTTTACTGTGCAAAAAGTGTATCTTTCAAAGTGGGTTACCATTAATACAAATTTTTAATTATAAATAATTGTTTGCAGGCTGTTCATGCCATAGCAATTCGTGATAACTCCTGCTGCACTCTTCGCGTTTGTGAAAACATTTTAAATCTCTGTGAATTGTTAATAGACATGGGAATTTTAAGGATATACTATCGTCCCGATGAATCGTTAGATTTCGGTTCAGGTACCTGTTGAAACACAAAAGAAGAGCTTTAATAATTCACTCATTCGAGCTTTAATAATTAATTTCCATCATCAGGTCTTAATGGAAGTAGAGGAGACAACGGTTCTAAATCGAAGCACGGATCTTTTATGCAGATCAGTGTTGCACGAAATAATATGAATGACGACGACAAGGATCGGGACAAAGTTTCTGCTCATAGTTTATTAATGAACTGTGCGATTCGAGTTTTGCGGCACTTAGGCTGTCCGCACGGATGTTCCGATGGAATTCGAGGACCGCATGCTGACTTTTGCCGCTCGCAAGCTCAAATGATCCTTAACAAGCTGCACAAGGCCAGTTCTAAGCAATTTTCAAAATTTCTCCGCGCAATGATGCACAATCAACCGATTCAGGAGATTTTAGATTTTTTTCATTCCTTCGTTGGATTTTGCGTCGATCCTTCCTCGTTGCTGTCGCCACTTAGTGAGTACTTTTATTATTTTTGTGTGTGTCACTTGTCTGATCCAGATAGATAAACACTGCTGTGTGCTATTTGAGTTCCTTGGCTTACGGTTTTGTTGCTTTTGATAAAATTTATAATAAGCATACAGAATTAATGTATGAAGTTGTTATAAATAATTTGTATTCAGACAATTTATTTGTACATTTTACAATTTATGACAACTTCGTTGATCATTACAGCCGCATTATTAGCAATTAATATAAAAAAGAATGTGTTTGGAAAAAAATTTATTGAATTGATTTTCAAGAAAATTAATATTTCAATTGTTATTATACAATAAATAAAAACATAAATAACTTTTAATTTAAACAAATTTATATTAATAAACAACACATTCACTTTCAATATCGTATTGGTAAAAATTGTATCAAAAAATGTGCACAATAAATAACTTAATTCATGAATTCTTAGATAAATTGTAATAATTAAATTGTGTCTAGTTTGAGAAAGCAATAGTTTTTTACCAATACACAATTGCGCTTGGCAATTAATTTTTGCTATCTGGATTAATGATTAATAAATGAATAAATAAATGTTGACAAAATGTTCTCAATGCAATGTCGAAACCGTGTGGGGTGTACAATAAAAAGCGTCAGTTAAAAAAAATCCTTCTTCAAAGAACTGGTAACCGCGCGTTAAATTAAAGGGCTCAATTTTTTATTTGACTCAGCCAAATAAAAAATTTGTTATTCAGATCAAAAAAGAGGTTCTAGCAAATCTCCGGACACAGTTCCTCAAAACAGTTATGCTACGAATTTCGGAGGTAATCTGACAAGCGGCATGAACGCTGGCTCACCCTCCGCCAACGCCACGACAACTGGAGCACCTTATGGAGCCGCGTTGCACGGCTTACGAGGCATCGAAGGCCAGGTCATGAGCTGCGTCTTCAAGGTCCTGGTCACGCGTTTCGTTGAATCTGCTAAGGAG
>JABFPM010000468.1:0-28549 GCA_022817325.1 Idris sp. 1 HC-2018 | reverse complement strand
AAAAAAATATATATTGTACATTGCATTTAAAAAATTTATAATTAATCCATTTTAACATTCGGAATAATATTACTATTTAACTTTATAAACTTTGATTTTAAATTTAATTATAAAAATAAAAAACCGAACATTACTTGTTAAATAAAAAAAATTCTAATACATTTCAACAAATTTTGACAAGAAAAATACAAAACTTGAACATTTGCCATGGTTTTTGTTAAATATTTTCAATTATACTTCAATATATTGTGCGAAAGAAAACAAATATGTAATAAAATATATATTTAAGAGATAAATGCAGAATTTTGCAACTCTAATGGCACTGACCACGGAGAGATGTTCGTTAGAGTCTGGTGGGAAGCTGTTCATAGACCTGGACTGGTAAACGCAGATGAGGTTTTAATTTTTGTCGGAGATTTTGTACAAAAATAAATCTGGATGCAGTAAGGTTCAGGTAAGTAATGAATTTAAATGATCAGAATCTTATTTTCCCGGCTACAGCTGGGGCTCTGTTTTCAGGATTACAACTAAAGAAAGGACACGTGACATGGAAAAGAATTATGCAGATGGCAGCTCCGTGACTTCCTTCCACGATCATACAGGCAACTCAGACACGCATGCGGTTTCTGGATGGAAAAAATTAAACGTTCAGGAAGCATTTAATTTGTATTATTTACATTATTTAATTACAAAAATTAGAAGTTATAAATGCGCTTAAAATTTTATCACAATCTAACTCCCCCAGTTTCGACTGGGGCTCTGTTTTCAGAATTAAAGTATCGTAAACCACAAACAGAAATAAATAAGAGTATCGCCTGGGATTTAGAATTACTGATGGACTATCTCGTTAATAGTTTTAACCAGAGTTTGAACAAAAGAGTAAGTAGTATCCTAAAATGAAATTAACATGTATAACCAATATCTAATAATCACCCCCGATTACGGTCGGGGTTCATTTTTAAGAAAATCGAATGCTGTAACCAGTGGTGGATTCTTAATAAAAATTACTGAAGCCATGTGCATTGAAATGCAATGTAGAAATAGGAATGAATATTAGCCGTAAACACTCATAAACTGATCTCGTTGACATCAGATTTCTACTACTTAAAAAGATGTCCAAAAATGAGCAGAAACAAATTATTCAAGCAAAAATGTTTTACCGAAGTTTGAAGTCTACAGGGTGATGTGAGCTAAACTTAGAAACAAAACTTATTTAGAGTCGTCAAATCTGACGTAAGCAAAAATATAAAAGGATTTTCAATTTCATCATGGACTATGTGAACAAAAGCAGAATTTCAATAAAGAAACTTATATTATGAAGTCATCATATTAGACAAGAACCAGAATAGAAGAGTTTTTACAAGTACAAAGCTGTCTGCAAAGACGTGGGCTGAATTAGAAAAAAAATTGGGCTTTGGAGTCGTCATAGTTGACGTGAGCCAGAGTAAAATATGCATATAACAATCATATTCGTCTGCAGGGAAGTACTCTGAATTTGAAAAAATAGACGTTTATTTTGGAGTTGTCAAACATGAAATGAAGCAAAGTGCAACAGAACATTTAAAATTCGGAGTCATCAGAAAAAAGAAAAACTAATTTTACTTTGGAGTCGTCTAACTTGACGTGAGCCAAAGTAAAAATAACATTCTAAATGCAGAGTCATCTGAAAAGACGTGTGCTGAATTAAAAAATTTCTAATTTTACTTTGAAGTTGCCAAAACTGACATGAGCCAAAGCAAAAAGAACATTTTTCAATTCGGAGTCGTCAAAAAGCTGTGAGCTTATTTCAAAGAATACCAATTTTATTTTGGAGTCGTCAAACTTGACGTGAGCCAAAATAAAAAGAACATTTGAAGTTTGGAGTCTTCTGAAAAGAAATGAGCCGACTTTAAAAAATACTATTTTTACTTTGGAGACGTAAAACTTGACGTGAGCCAAAGTAAAAAGAACATTTTTCAATTTGGAGTCGTCTAAAAGCTGTGAGCTAATTTCAAAAAATACTAATTTTACTTTGGAGTTGTCAAAATTGACGTGAGCCGAAGTAAAAAAGAACATTTGAACTTCGTAGTCGTCTGACAAAAAGTGAACCGACTTTAAAAATTATTAATATTACTTTGGAGTCGTGAAACTTAACATCAGCTAAAGTAAAAAGAAACTTAATAATTTCGGAGTCGTCTGAAAAGACGTGAGCCGAGTTTAAAAAAAAACTAATTTTACTTTGGAGTTGTCAAAATTGACGTGAGCCAAGTTAGCTTTACAATTCAAATTTGGCGTCGTCTTTTAGACGTGAGCCAAATTTGATAAATAAAAAAAAAAGAAATTTGGAGTCGTCTTTTTGACGTGAGCTGAATTTGAAAAATTAATTTTTTCGTGAACTGCAAATAAATGGTTTTTATTTGCAGAATCGACAAATATTGTGAGCTGAAAAAATTTGTTTATTTTCAGAGTCAATATTTAAAAAAAAATCTTTATTTTATTTTTCGAATTTTCGCGCCAGTCATCTTTAAATTTTTATAAGAGGCGCTAGTGTCGTATTCTCGATAAAGATTTCTGCTATATCGACTTTAATATTTCTAGGGATTTTATTTCTCCAATACCAACCTCCCAACATTGGCTTCAAACGACTGAGATATCACCTTAACTGTTATATTTAGTATATTTTTTACATTATTTAATAAGAAATATACCCATTTAATGTTACTTTTGAACCAACAATAACTTTTTGAGCTATTCGAATAAGTTACTATACTTTTATATATGGAAATATTATGATAAAGCCACTTTACCTACCAAGGTCAATTTGCCCACCATTCCTTCTTTAAGAACAAACGTTCTTGAGAGAGTGTTTGTGAAGGTTTTTATGAAACGCTTCAAACACTCTGAACTCTTTAACACCAAAAACGCTTAAAAGTTTTCTTTCGGAACGTTTTAAATAAAGCTTGTAAGACCCTTGATAGACCCATTTCTAGGACCTCTATATTTCATAAATTATTAAATGAATTGCACAAGTTTATATCTTAAGTTATTTTCTTGGTTAATTAGGTGATATTTATATTTTTCTGTAAATTAAAATCATATCTAACCTGCCAGACCACTAGAATTTCAAAATACGGCGTTCTCAATTTTATATTAGTTAAAACAAATATTCCACTAAAAATAGGCACTCTTTCATTAACAGGTCTTCCATTATTTACTACAATTGAATAAAACTTAATCATAAAAAACATATAAATTATAAAATAACTAACTTACCTGCACGATACTGAAGGCAGCTAAATATTGTTGCACAAATAGGAGCTATTAATAATAAAAACAAAAATTACAATTCCTTTTTTATCCACATTGTTAATACATTGATCATCAAATTTATCTTTTTTATTATACCAGAAGTTTTCTACATTCAGCTTTATAAAATTTAGAATAAATTTTTTTTTACGCATAAAAAATATTAGTTTGGCGGTAATTAGACCTAGTACAACAACAGAAGCCAAATATCTCGCTACATTCTACAAAAAGTAAAAAAAATTTAAAAACGTGTTTATGTAAATCAAATTTGAAAAATTTAAATTCATACTTCAGTAGTAAATAGCATTGTCATAACATTTGCTAGTATATAAACTGAGTTAACTACGAAAATATGAAATTGTAAATAAGTTAACCCTATTAAATTGCAAAATTTGTCTTTATAATTTGTAGCATACCAAAATCCGATTTTACTCAATAAAAATTTCAACACACTAAGAGATTTATAAGATTTTCTAACTTTCATGTTCAATGTTAACTAATCACTGTCTTGATTGACGAAAATATACAGTATTTCAGAAAAGTACAAGTGGTTAATTTCTCACGAAGAACTAAGTAGCTCTGCATTTTTATTTCAGTTATACTTTATGATTAACTGTATGAAGAAGGCGAGTTTTCTGTGTATTAAATAAAGTATAATTACTTCATGCATTGGCATCGGAAAGTTCAAACTTTAAATAAATAATAAATCTATAACATATATAATTATTTTTAGACATTGATTTCCACTTATTTCTTGAATAAAATATTTAAAAGAATCCATTTTTTTACAGTCATTTAAATAGAATAGAAAACACTTTATTATTTAAATCTATTTATAATCATATGATTTATAAAATAATTTTTGTAAATAAAAAGAAATTAGGTGAATAGATTTGAATAAACTGCATCATATTATCAAAAGACTTGATGGCCATAAGTGTAGATACAGAATACTTTTATATCCATCAAAATACATTAATTTTTGTATGAAAAATGAACCCTCAGAAAATAGTATTAACTTTTTTTCAATGATGCACTTGTTCATCCAATAAATCTCGATTGTAAAGTGCGGCTTAAAAGAAGACAATGTTCACTAAAACGGAGACACAGCGTGAAGCTCGTAAAATTCGAGTTAATAATAATAATAATAAAAAGATGCAAAGAATAGACTTAGCAAGAGAAATGATTTTATCATAAAGGTGATAAATAAATCACACTGCCTTTCGATTTATACGTAAAACTGCAGTGTCCCCTCATATAATATCACACCGTGGACGGTTTCAAAAAGTCATTTGCTGTGCTCACCCTTGCAATCACAACATACCGGATCATTAGGTATCACGACCATGATGGAGCAAACTGACAATAGACACGACAAAGACTGCATGCGCTTGCAGCTGCATCATAAAAGTAACTGAGTTCATCACTAAAAGTGAATGCCCATAAGTTCACGATCGGTATATAGGTGCATACTACCCTCGGTGAAATTTACATAAACAGATGTAAGGCTCCTTGGCGGACTGAATGTCTTGGTTAAACAAATGCGTTCGTTATTGCACCAGCCCACTTGGCTACGTATAATTATCGCACACCATTAAGCGATGACGCGTCGGAGGGGTTGCATCCGGAATCGAGCTTTCATCAAACGCTATTGTCGCCAGTGCTGTCGCAGTTTTATGAGATCAAACACATTTTTATTGTTTCGATTCAATTTATTTTGTCGATTACATTTCATTCGATTTGAATTCAACTCTAATTTTCACTTGCTATTCACTTTTCTATTACTAAAAGCTAAATTTCATTCGTCGTTTATTTAGGTTTATTATATTGTTGAAACAACTCTTTTTGCTTTAAAACAAATAATGTTTGGTTTCAAAGTTATTTATGATGAAAAAAAAGAGAAAAATTAAATCGTACTAACAAATGTTCTCCCATGATTCATAAATCGTTAGTCTGCTAGTGAAACAAGTAAACTGTTTGACCATCTATTATGCTATTTATGACAGAGAGCAAGAGAGATGTTGTTCCCACGTGAAAAAAACAATATATCAGTATGTGTAAACGGTGAATCATGAAATATGTATAATAGATCGATTACTTATATATTAAAATTTATCATTTAAAATATAGTTTTGTGTTATGTCAAAAACATGTTGAATAAAAATGTTTCTTTTAATGAACTTTAGAATATTTTTATTGTGATTTATGGTCAAACTAAGATTTGGAAACATTTGTAGAGAAAACTCAGATTTCAAGTCATTTGTAGAGAAAACTCAGATTTCAAGTCATTTGTTAATTACAAACTCGAAAAATGCTGCTCTTAAAATTATTGGATTAAATAATTCAACAGCGTACTATTAAATAATATTTGTACTTGATTTTTTTGTTTGCTATACTTTTTTAAAGTCATCGTGCATACATCATGATAATGTGACCTTTGTAACAACTTCACCGTGCAAAAGTTTTAAACTTTAGTATAGAAAACTAAACAGATAACTTGTCAGTCATCATTCAAAATATTTCCATAACGATTAAGAACATCATAAAATTTAAATAATAAACTTCACCGTCAAACATTTAAAATTAATAAACTTCAGAACAGTTTTTAAATTATCAAAATATGATATAAAAAAATCAAAATACAATTAACATTTACGTAAAGAAATTTTATTATCACTTAAAAAACGATTTCAATATCTCACTGCTAAGTATTTGAAAGTTCCTCCAATCGTAATAAAACAAAAAGGAAACTGTAATTCATTAATCAAATTTGAGAAAAATGTCACAGCTCTGAGTGCACAGTCTAACTAATTTCTTTTTTATAAAAATCATAAATTTATCAGCCATAAGAATTGGCGTGAAGTTGTTGGTCAGGGGTAAAAAAAGCAGGAGGAACGTCATAATAAATCCTTCGGCAAAGTTCTTGCCCGCTGTCTCAGCAAAACGGCAAACAATTGTCGCAAAAATTAAAGCCACCGAGTCACGTCGATCGCCTCCGAATCGACTTAGTGAAGAATCACAGCTGTTTTCCCGACAGTTGAAAAAGAAGAAGAGCGATAAATTCGCCGAGTAAATCCGTTGGGATGTAAAATCGTGCTCGCGGCAAGTGCAATGAAAGTGCCATTTGGCACGGCGCACCAACACAAGTCCATTCTATGCACATACACAACGCGCGCATCAGTCCTTATGCTCTGCCTCCCTTTGCCCCTGAAAATGGCGCGTGTCCCGAATATAATTTATGGCAGTTGAAATTTTCGTGGGGTCCTCCTGGTCGCTGGTGCTTTGGAACTATCGTTGCAGTATTTGTGTAGAAACAACAACCCTTAAGTTGAGATCGTTGGACACGTTTTCTTATAAGCACCGCAACACCCTCTCTTGGTACGCGCGATCCCACCCCATTATGAATAGAGCAACTCGTAACAGAAGGTCTTCAGGCTATTTTGCCCTTTATTTCTGCTTGCCACAAGGAAGTGTAACAATATGTTTGGTTCATTGATAGCGATGAGAAACAACACTTCCTCATGCTTTATTATAGTTCGATAGTGCGCCACGTGACAAAGACAGTTGATATGCGGTTGAATTATGTTTAATTTTGAACCACTTTTAGGCATTCTTTCGGAAAAGGGTATTGTGACAACAAGATAAGACACAAAGGTGCTTTTGAAAGATTTATAGATGTAAAAAATAGGAGACATTAAAAAAAACATAGAGCATTTTTAAATTAAATATTTAAGTATCTTCGAACATTTGCTTTTTGATTTGATTGAAATATATATTTTATCAGAATTCTACCATATTCTGAAATGAAATTTTCTTATTTTTTAACCCTTTTTAAAGAAAATCTTGCTGAAAGCCTACATTGTCATATTTTCTTGTCTTCAATATTTTTTAGCAAGAGAAAGAATTAAAAATTTGAAATGTAACTTCAATAGAAATTAAATGTATACTTTGAACGAAATTATACAGTGTTAATTTTTTTCTTGATGTATTCAATCAAATTTGCATAATATATAAGATGATACTTTATCAAACTAAATTAAAACAATAATATGCCTATTGATCTTGCTTAATTAAAAAATGGAACAGTTTAACAAAAGAAATTTAGTAATAATTACAATGAGTATTTGATACGACAAATTCAATTAACAAACTATTATATGAATTCTGCATTTCATTGAAAGTTTCATTGGTGCAACATATAGTAATGTATTAATTTAATTTTAATTGGTTAAAGAAGTTTAATTAATGACATGCAGGTGGATAGAGCTGCATTTTTGAATTCAATTCACGTTGTTTTACAAACAAATATTAAAAAAAATAAATATTGAAATTATTTGTGTAACTTTTATTGCATTTATTTTTCAATTCAAATGAAATTAAAATTGCTTTAAACATATATATATTTTCATCTATTCTTATAAAAGTAAAAAATTATAATCTTGTCGAATTTTGTCAAATTATTTTTACTCGAGTTTTCTAGCCTATTTTTTCTTAATTTTTTTTAATTTAAAAAATAAGTCAAAACTCTTGTAATTTATTTTATACAATGAAAAATATTATATGATTATTTCTTATTACTAAAGTATTGGCGCAAAATTGAACCTTTACTAAATTCTGCTCGTGGATCTCTCTTAAGAAGTGGTTTAAGAATCCACAAACGCAACGCAGTCTAATTCAACTCATATATCACGTGCTATATTTAAAGCTTTTAAGTGCGGTGTAAAATCCGCGTAATGCTCTTATAATTAGGTCGTCCGTATACCGTGGGTGGCTTTACGTGCATTTGAACATTAATTATACATCATCAGCGTCATTAATATCGTTTTCATTTTTCAGACCATCAATAATCTGTGCTTTACAAATCTTACTACAAATAAACACTCTGGGTCTGATGACGTAATATTGTCAATATAAATGTATTTTCGAAAAAAATTTAATGTGCATTAAAACGTAAACTAATGTAACTTTTTTAGGAAGAATTAGAAATGAAGGTCCGTATTTTTAGGGTGCTCGAACTTTAATTTCAGTTTGTTAGCAATTTTACATAAAAAATGACAAGTGGAATAGTTAATCGTTGTTGTATTGCAAATTTGAAAATTCTACATAATTTATTAACAACAACAAAATAGTTTGAACAAATTATTTTTGTTATTATAAAATAAATATCTAACTCGATAAAATGTCAAAGAAAAATTAAAGAATACATATTTTTCTGAATGTATACTATTACTGTAAAATGTTCAATTTATGCTAACAGATTTGCAAAGTAGAGACAATCAACTTTAATTTAAAAAACACGTTCAAATTTGCATAGAAATTCTTAAAGTTCCGTGTTTTAAAGTTATATCAAAACTATATATTTTTACTTGTTATTTTTATTATATTTAACAGCAGTGTAGTCTACAAAAAATGAAATCACTTTTTTTTTTTATAAAAATATCAAAAAGGCCATTTATTTGTTAATCTTCTTAGTAGCTCTGAAATGTTTGAAATTCTGAATCGATATCGAGATCAAAACGTGAAACCCAATTTGCACAATACAGTTCATCCACGATATAAAACATAACCATTTATTTTCGCCCCAACATTTGTGTGCAGAAGTACTGCAAGATTAAAAAATACGAGGGTATCGATATAATTCAAATGTGTGTTAGCGAAGCCACGTTGATTGTAGCCCTAACAATCCGATGGAAGTGCGGGATTATCCCAGATAGTGAAACGTAAGTCAGCAAAGATGTCGTTGGTACATACCTTGCATGGCAAAAAGCAACTGCCATTAAGTGGATGGGAGCATGCAGCAACAATATCGAGAATTCTCAGCTCAAGCAAGACTTATCTGCTATCGGGCGATACGAGACAAAGGGCGACTGTACGCAAACTTGGATCAAACTTTAAGGGTAACTGTTCCCGCGAGGTGCACGCGTGCTGTTAATGCGGGCACAAATAATCCTTCGAAAAATCTCGCTTTAGATTAGATATAATAAGATGTTCAAATTTAAAGTAAAATTTATGTGACTGTTAATGATTATTATTACGATTTGTTCTTTTATTTTAAATAAACAACAATAGTTACATAGCTGCAAATAAAAACTGTTAAATAATACAAAAATTGTTTTAATTCGAACTGTTTCAGAGTTATAAGCTATTGTGTATCTCGATACAATATTCTTCTGGGAAATAAATGTAATTAACGGATGCTCAAATGCAGCGTGCAAGATTTTAACTGTGTACAAAATTAGAGCACCGGATATCGTAAAGTTTACAGACATTTATGCAACTTTAATTGTAAAGAGAACATTTTTTCAAGAAATAATTATGAAAGGATGCTATGAGAAATATTGATTAATTTATTTATATATTCAATGAATATTTAATCATTACATAATTGAATATAGAAACATTCATAATTGAAAAACTACAAACATATTATAAGTTTATAACTAAATTCTAATGTAATTAATAATTATGTCTAAAAGAGAAAACTTTTAACTAGCCAGTAATTAAATAATAGTAAGAAAAATTATTTTATTATTTCAAATAAATTAATTCAGTTTAATCTATTTAATTATCACGAACAAAAATATTTAGGTAAACGTGACAAAGAGCTTATCAATTGAAACTAAAATTCATTAACATTTTATAAAATCTGTCTATTTGCCTTAAATTTTATTTTGTAATAAACCAAACATAAATGTACCTGATATTTATTAAATTTTCTCCGGATGTAGATAGTTAAAATAAAATATTCCGGGTTCAGTAATAGTTAATGATTGTTTAATTGTTTTAATTATCTAATACATATTTTAAAAATATTCTGATAAATAATCGTTGCGTTTGCTGTATACAGTTTCCAAAAATGTGACATAAACAGGCATGTGTGATCAGCTAACATCTTTTCGTGATGGTGACAACTGCAATATTACTTGTCAGTATCATCAATCTATCACAACAGCTATAATTTTACCTCCTAGACTCATAAAAATGTCAACTTCATGTGTATTGTGTTCATAACTAATGTGTATTTATCACAATTATTAATATTTTTAAATTATACTTTTCTTTATTTCCGTTAATTGAATATCAAAGTTAAAAAGTATACTAGTCAAACATTCACATAATAATACAACATAAGCTTTTATTAAAATTATACGAGAAAAAATCAATACGAATATTAAAAAATTGCTACAATGAATCAAGTACATCTTACTTGAATAAAACAATTATTTAGTTGTTTATATTTTGGAGTATATTATATATTTGAAATAAGTATGCTTGACTTTTTTTAATTGAAATTTACTTTACTCAAGTAAAAAATCTACTCAATTAAATTTTATTTTGGTAAGGATATTACATATTTGGTTGCAGTATGAATGTTTTTTAGTTTAAGAAACATGTTTATATTTCAAAACTGAAAGACAATATTTGCAAAAGTCATTTAGTCAGCTAAAAACAGAGTCACCTAATTTTGCTTAGTTACTTCTTAAGTGAACATTTTTCCAATCGATATTTGTCAACAATTCAATTCCAAAGACTTCCTTTATTTTACAAGCCGCACCATATAATTAGAACTTTCATCATCGTCATCCAGCCGAAAGCCATATGTTAAAAGAATCTGGAACATTAAACGAAGCCGTTTATGACAATCGGGAACACAATGCCAAAAGCATTCTTCTAACACCGGTATTCCCTTTTTTCCTCTCTCTCCCTCGTTCAATCTCTCTTTTCTGCTGAACCGAAACATATGAATCCTTCAATTTGACTCGCAATCGTTTCCGCCCGTGCGCCAGGTGCACGCTTTGTCATGGGGAGCGCAGGTATTCGCGCGTGACCGCGAAATCACGGAGATAAATAACTGTTTGTCGGGGAGTTGTAGTCCCAGAGGGTTTCCGATATGTTGCTGTCCGAACACCACATGTGGTCTGTTCGTACATTGTAAGTAGCTGGGAGATAAGTGACGAATGATGACAACAGCTGAGAAAGCCAATTCAGCTGAGTGGAAATGTACACCCGGAGCATTATGTCCACTTCATTCATGAAAGAGAAGGATACTTTAAAATCGACAAAATTGGCCAGAATCAATGGATTCCGTTCAACGTATTTGATAGTGAATATCTTTTTTACCTGAGATGTATCTCTTGTGACTAGGCATAGACCAAGAAAGGAATTTTATGCTCTCGATCATTACGAAAATCTTTAGTCACTTCCAATTTTTCTTCCTTTATTTTTTATTACGACTCTTTTTTATTATTATTCTGAACTGTGAGTTTGACAAGCTTTTGAAATCAGGTAGAATTTTGAGTGGTTTAAATGACACTACAGTTATATATTTAACTTTTGAATTGCTGATACGTATTATAGACATAGAGATTTAATAAATCTCTAGGTATATAAAATTTGTATTACAAATATTTTAAACTAGAAATTTGTAAAAGTCAGTAGTGCAAATTTTTAGATCTAATCTTTTTGGTTTGAAATTTGGAAAAAAAAAACTTTATTGACATATTTTATAAAAATTTTCACCTGTAAAATCAATAAAAGAAAGAAAAAAGTCAGCACATACGTTTTGAGTTCGGTTTACCCTTTGATTTAGTATTCTTCAAACACAGCATTTGTTGTACAAGATAAAAAGGGCTGATGACACTTTCAATATATGACAGGTGGCACAAAAAACTCGAATAATGTTTTGAAAAATATTTCTTTTTATTTAGTATTATGAACTCGTGTTATTATCTATATAACTTGTAATTTCAAACTTTTTATTTTCAAAATTACTAAACTATTTCTTTTGTATTCATTGGCGTGCTAAAAAAGTAAGTAATATATAATAAAAATTCTTCCTTTCCAATAACATTGATGTTTAAAGAAAAACTGCAAAAGTATCATAAATAATACAACTGCACTTTGACACGTTTTAAACTTAAAATATATCGAATTGACGTTTCTATTTCACTTATTTGTTCTTTGAGCTTTAAACTATCAAGCAATATTTTTTATTTCTTTATGTAACCTAAAAGAAGTTTGTTAATGTTTTATTTCTGTGTATTACATGAGTATATTGAAAAGGTTTTGTACATCAAAACGTTAAAGAAATATTTAGATTTTTAATCTAAATGTTTTAATCTTTTTAACACAGGTGGCTGTAAAATACCCGTCTCTTTTCTCAGCAAATAATACTGTTTTCAACGTAAATGAAATTTTGTTGATGTATCTCAAAATTAATTTTTACTAAAAGGTTACGTCTTCTCTGTACTTTCTTATCTGTCCTTCTTCTCAATGGTTTGTGAATAATTAAATTTTTCTTTTCTTCATTGCAATTTTCTTTCGACGACACAATAAAAGTTGCGATGCATATACTATGTTAAAAGTTTGTAAATAGTAAATGCCCTTTGATGCGATCTTAGAAGTTGTATAGATCTTCATAATTTTGTATAATAAAAGATGGCTTTATAAACTTGCTTAAATTAGCATGTTTTCATTATTTATGTGGTAATGTTCTGATCCCGAGGAAAAAATTTTAGTAATTATTTTATAAATGTTTGCAGATTATAATTTTATTTTACTTGTTTTATGCAGGTTTTTTCACAATATATTTCATTTTGTATATATATTTTCATCGAATAACTTTTTTTTCCTTTTTTTACTTCATAAATTCAAAAGTCTTTGCACGAGTTATTTTTTTCTTTTTCACAGTATACGAAATCGGCTCTTTTCCTTCTGTCAACGTAATCCTTTGCTTTATTGTTATTGCTTTTTTGAGTATTAAAGACACCAAGTGCAATAAAATTTTAATGTATTATTCACATTCGGTATAATACCTATGTAATATTTTGAAAAAAAGGTTGTGTAACACGCGCAGCTTACTGAAAATGAATTTTGAAACTTTTCGGATCGTTCATTGAAAATTGTATTTTTACCAAACTTTAAATTGTATTATAAAAGTAAACTGTAAACTTTGAATTTAAGAAATACTCATTTTTGCAACAAAACTTTTTGAGAGAACTGAAAATAGAAATAATTTTATTTCATATATTCAATGTTTTCTACAAGTGAATAGTTTAAAACGATATATTTAGCAAAGTATATTCAATACGGTTTTTAGTGTTTAAATGCTTATATATGTTGTGTTTGTAAATCACACAATTAAAATCATAAAACAAGAAATTTTGTGCATATAAATTTGTCAAGACTTTTCACTTGTGAAAAACACAAATTATTTTAAGAAAAACAAATTGTTAATTTTGCTGAAAATTATGATATAACTTTTTTGCATGATGCATGCGGTCGCAATTTTTCTTATAAAACCAGCGAGTTGTAAAAAACGAGGCTTTATATTTCGGTCAAATGATCTCCAATTTAAATCTCCGCTTGTGTCATCTCTAGAGTTAGTCACATATCTTTTTCAGCCGCGAATGCACACGACTTTACGAGGTTGTAAAAAGTTTATCGATATTTTTTTAAAAAAACTTCCGTATTTTAAACATTTGATGTAATTAGACTCATCACTTTCAAAAATACGTAATTTTACTTGAGAAAATATTGATACATTTTATTCAAACTGTAACTATTAAATTTGATTGTATTTGAAATATTAAAAAAATGCAGATAAATTTTTTGTTCTAACAAACTTTCAATATTAACGTTACACTTTTTATTTATTTTCAGCAATTGTAAATCATGTTTTCAGCGTTTATAACAGAAACTTTTTATTTGTCGGTAAATGAAAAAAATATTAACACTTGAACATAGTTAAAACCATCCGTTGCATGCATTCTCGAATCAAAAGTGTGCACAAAGACTGCTAATAACTGAATATCCAATCTCTACGTTTTATTTTAAATAATCTCGTGAATGTATCTTAAAAAGGAATGAAACAAAAAACATGATACAGTGTCATTTATTTAGCCTTATCGAGTGCAAATGTCAATTTCACGATTCATATATACAATATACTACTAATAACACTACTTGTAGATATTTAAATTAAATATTTGAATAATTAAATTATTGCTAAGCGCAATAATATTTTATATTAAATTGTAAAAAGTAATACATAAAAGTATAGACTGTTTTAAAAATAGAAAATTGGTAATCTTATAAATTGTAAGGTTTTATTATATTTGTTCGTAAATTTTTTATATAATTCTCTAAAATGTAATATAAAATTGTATACAATATTTAAAAACAAATATTTTTGTTTTTAGGTAAAAATTTTAGGTTCCCTGCTATGCAGAAGACTCAAGGTATTTAAAAAATTTCATTTTCTGGAACAAATTGTAAGTAAAAGTTCAATAACATTATCCATAGTTGTATACTATATGTCAAATTAAAAATTGTTTTCGTGAAATTTAAACGTGAACAACAATGAGAAAATACTTACGATGTAAGATTAATTTTAATTATTTAGAATTTTGTTAAAAACAATTTTAATTTTCTTAGTACAATTGTAGAAACGCAGAAGATATTATTTTAAAGCTTAAAACATCATTCACATAAAAGAACAACGATTAATTATTTTAATTTGATGGAAATTGCATCCAAAGCATAATGTAAATTAGTATAATGTTAGCATATTGAAAATTCTTCGTGCTCTATATTGTAAAAAAACTTCATTCACTTAAGGAGTTTGTCCTACATCAAACAAAATAAACACTACCCCTTTCAAATTGTATTTATAAATAATTCAAGTCCAAATCCACCCGCTGTTAAAATTCGGCAGCATAGTTCCCAAAAAAAATTTTTTTTAAAGATGTTCATTATGCTATGAAATGTACAAGATCTATGGCAACTTCAAAACTCAATATCTCAAATATAATTTTGTGACGTTTTACTTAATTTTGAGAAATCATGTATGAACTTTTTTTGTATTATTTATAAATATTTTTTTTATTAAATGAATCTAATCCTTTTAGAAAATAATTGTTTAACTTTCATATCTAATTGTCAAGTTTTTTTTTAGTTTGATAAAAAAATATCGTCAAAAATGCAATGTAAATTAATAATATTTGAAAGAAAAAAAGGAATAATCGAAATAACATATGATAATTCTTTATGTCACCGCAAATGTATGTACGTACAACATATTACATACATACAAAAGTCTGCAATAATTTCTTATTAGCACATTTTCCATTTTCACTGGCTGATAATCTATTTTACTTACCCCCAATCTGACAGCCCATATTACAATGTTTAATGGAAAAATTGCACATAAATTTGGAAAAATCGTTTCTGGTATTTATGTTTCGCGAAAATAAATTTCCATTCGATGCACATTATCCGAGAAGGATCGTGCGGAAAGATGAAACGAGAGCGAGAGCAAGCGCTCGTGTGCCAGCTCTTTTCGTTGGTGGGGGTGTACTCGCGCATGAGAATGGAGCCTTGGAGCAAACCAAAACCTGCCAAACTGCAGCCTCAGTCGTGCGCGACGCGCCACATGCGCTGGACCATTTGTCAACTCTGTAACAAAGGCTTATAATCTCGCGTGACACGTGTGATTTCGTTGATAAAAAGTGTCACGTGCCGAAGCCCATGGCAGTCAATTTAGTCCCTACGGCTAAATCGGCCCTAACTGCTTCCAACATTAGATGCGAACTATTTCAACATTTTTACATTGCATTTTAATTTGCAATTTGTATTAAAAATGTTTCAACCGTGTCTTCTTTAGACTGACATTTTCTTTGATAAACACTAAATCGTGCTTTTTGTGGTAAAAGATTTTCTGACTTTAAAAAAATCAGAATACCGTTTTTGTACGTGATGAAAACTAGGCACTTTGCATAGAGGTGAAATGACAGTTCGAGGGAACTTGAAGTCAACAGAACTGCTGCAAAAAAGGTAAGAATATTGACATTAATGAATAATTTTGCTAGTCATTCAATCAAGTTTACTTGAAATTTTGAAATAACGATAAGATGGTACTTCATTGATAATTTAATGGATCATATTTAATTGATAATATTAATATGATATGATATGATTCTAGATTTACTCTAGTTATTAAAAGCATATAAATTGTTATTTTATCTGTAAACTGTAGCAGATAAAGTGGTAATTATAATGAAAAACTTCGAGATAATTCTATTTCAGTTATTGCAGAGTATAATTATTTTTGTATGTTGTTTTCTTTTTTCTATATTTCATTATTTTATTTTATAAAATTAAAAATTTAAAAATTAAATAAAAAATTACATAAAAAGCTTCAAAAAAATTGATTATATATATAGAATTTAGCTTCATGATACGTATCAGTTTTACTAATATTCAAAATATCAGATAAAATTCGATGAATAAAGGTAAAGAGAAAAATGGATCAAATTGCGCCAAAAACTCACCCTTTTATTCAAGTGCTGATAAAAAAATCATAAAAAAATAAAAATTTCAAATAAAAAGCAATGTTTTATGTATTTAAAAACGAAATGAAAACCAAGACTAATGAGTTTATTGGTTAACATTTTATTCACTTTACCGTAATTTACTTTAATTTTACAACCTAAACTTTAACACGCGAAAAAGAATAACACGTGCAAGTAGACGCTTAGTTAAATTAGCCAGAATTTATTTAAATTACACAACAATTTTCGCTAATTCACATAAATAGTGGCTAATTTAGCCAAACATACACTTATGTGGCTTGTATACTTTCTTTCTTAAGGTAAAAATACTTTTCAAGATACTCGTTTTTATCGCATTTTATTGATAACTACTTTTATGAGGATTATAATTTTTTTACAGTGATAGAAAATTTGTTTAAACTTTATTTGTTGTTATAACAATTGGTATTTGGTATAATGTATAATAATCACCGCTATTGCACAAATTGTCTTTCCTTTTTGTTGTTACTATACTCTTTTGTTTTCATGAAAATAGTAAATTATTTTTATGATGATCGTCAAATGTTATTATGGTGTAAAATACACGTTATCCGTTCAAGAAATGCATTGAAAAATTCAAATCCCTAGAAAAACTCCATCGCTGCTGAAAAAACATAAAATTCTCTGTAAGAACTGCCTATGAATTGCATTGGAAAGTCGAATAAGAAAAAAAAGTGTATAATAAAATATAATTGTTACTTATAACTCTAATAACCAAAATTGTTTAATATATTTTAAAAATGTACTGTACTTTTTAATTATATTTGAAGAGGGATTAATTTTCCTAAATAATTTTACTAACTGATGACCTAACCCAATATTGACTTGTATAACAATTCGATTTAACTAAGACTTGAACTGACATTTTGATTTGCATACTATTTACATGCTGTTATTTCTACTAAGTTTAGATGATGTTAAACGAAGTGTTACAAGACTACATTTGAATAAAAAATTCTAACACTATATATGTAGTCGGTATTTTATTAATTAAAATAGTCCTTATAAAACAATTGATTGTTTATAAACAAATGTTTCTTTATGGAAACAAAATTAGTTTAAAAAATTAAATATATATAAAGTTCATCAGTATTTATTTTAAAATTTAGCCAAGTTTAATTATAATACTTTGTTGTACAGTAAATTTTAATTAAATTATTTAATTTGATACTGCTTTTTGCATACAGATAGAGAAGTTCATCATCAAAAATCCTGATAACTCAGAACATTCCATATTAGATGATATTTACAAATTAAAAATTACATAAAGTTATTTAGACACAACTAACTGGTTATAAATAAATTTAATATTATATTTTCTACTAAGTATCATATTTGCTTCAAAAATATCTTTATTTTTATTCCAAGTAAAATAATTTAAATAAAATTGCATCTGACTTTCAGTAACTGGAAACAACATTATAGTAACCAAAGTTTAAACGGTATAATTATCCAACTTGTAGCCAGTTAGGTTTGCATTTTCATTTGAAGGGAACGTATCAATTTAACAGCAGTTGTTTGTTTACTAATTTATTATATAATAAATAATTAAACATCGTTTAAACATGTATGGAATCATTAAATGAATTTTTAATTTCGTTGAAAACTTGTATTTTATAAGTTTTCTTTTTCAATAGGATAAATTACTGTAGACGAAAATTTCATTACAATTTTCTAATATGTGGATAATAAAATACAAATTGATATTCACATTATCTTTAAGTTATCGAGACATTTCAACAAATTGGTTATACCAATTGAAGAACACTTGACTGCCAATTATCGTGATAAACAGCTTACTCGGATAATAACCGGCGCGACCTCAACATGCTGACGCCAATCGAACGATGCATTGCTAAAAACTGATATCTCAGTTTGCATTATAATTGATAAAAAACTGATACTTTGTTACACATATGCCAATATTATCTTTTTATAAAGCTTAAAATTTGTGACAGACCCATTGAAATATTCTATAATTTGTTTAATAAAGTATAATAAAGTTTAATAAAATCATAAATTGGTATAATATAATATAATGTGTATGGGAATTGTATAATAATTCATGTCAATAAATGAGTTATTCTGAAAAGAATTTTATTTTAATGATTCACCGTAAATATTGCTACATTTTGAGTCACGAAAGACAATTCAGAACTACATATACATCAAATAAGAAAACATCACGTAAGATAAATTCAAAGTATGAATCAATCTTCTTCAAGTTAATATTAATATCATTGAGTTGAATGACTAACGAATGTTTGCTTAATCGTTTGATTTATTTTATTCAACAAAAAATTATCGTCTCATGTTAATTTTTTTTCTACAATTCCATACTTTATTATTAACAAATTTTGAGATAATTATTTTTATAATTTGTTAAAAGTTGACAACTTTTTTCAAGAAAAATTATGTATTTACTTTACTTCAATATTCAAATTACATTGATTTCCATTTGTTTTTATGTTGAAAAAAAGTAATTGTCCAAAGACTCTTCTTTCGCTATTTCTGCTTTGATATTGCGGCTTAAAATCTTGCAATATAATTGCTTGAATAAATTTCTTTTTTATACACAAACATTTTTAAATTTCACACGAATATTATTTGCACATGCTCAAAAACGTTTGAATTTTTTCCTCTTGTGGTGAATCTTTATAGATTTACTTAAATTTGCTTTCGTTTATTTATACCGTTCATTAGTTGGCTCATTCATGGAAAATCCTAAAGTGGAGGATTAAGTGGAGGTTAGCTAGCGACAACATAAACGCGATAAAAAGTACGAGGACCACATAAATTTCTTCCTCAAGAAACGTTTTAAGTAATCAATTCAATTATTTTCGCAAAAAGAGTCTAGTCTCCACTTTGCAAAAGCCTTTTCTCCGACATTTACCTAGATTACCTATTACGTTAATCCTATTCTACTTTCAACTAAAATAGCGCAACAACCCCTCAATAGAATATGTTTGCATTATCACGCTTTAAGCATTACTTCTTCACTACACGCATTTTCATTTCACCGAAAGAATTATCTTAATTCTCTATTCTTCATTCCTTTTGATACAAGACTCTATTGCGGTTAATGAATATATTAAATGATGTGCATTTAATTTTGGATACAAAAATTTTTTAATTAGTCTTAAAAAATAATTTAAATAATACATTTCATATTGATGAAGAATTTTATTAACTAATTTGTCAGATAATCTTTTGAACATGGCAAATTTTAATATTCATTTTATCTTAAGAACAATAAAATAACTTTGTGTATTTTATCTGCAATCCAATCGACTTAAGTAAATCTTCAAATACATTTCATTTATAGTTCAAAATTGGATGCTTATCGTAACTAAGTTTTCTCAAAGTGACATTTTTCATCTTTACGATTCCCCAGTCATTAATATATAGTTGAAGCTTGTTATTCGCGTATCGAGATTGCAACAAGACTTTTCTGAATAATAAATGTTTTTCGATCTCACAACGACTCGTTTGTGTCTATCTCACTGGATCCCAGGTTGATTAAACCGAAAAACAAAGCATCCAAGTTTGACTCTTTGCACCACACTCCCTTAGTGTTCTAAAGATATAAACCAACAACTTGCAGGTTCTATCGAAGCCTACACGAAAAACTTTTTCTGTTAAATTTTTTCTTCTTTTTCTCTGTAAAGTTACATTTCCAGTTAAGTAATTTTCTAAAAATAAATGATGAGTATAAGGTTTTCTTTAAAACAATTTTTAGTCTAATATTAAATGTAAGAAATTTAAAACAAAAGTTTCATTAATTTAAAGTTTCAAAATAACTAAATATAGCTTCTAAAAAATTTATATCATTATTTAATAAACATGTTTCGACATCAGAATATCAGCAGCAAAAGAAACTCCAATAAAATACTGAATATCAGTTTTGTCAAGCAAATTAATTTTTCCGGGGAACTTTCTTCGTGTAGAATGAAAAGTAAAAACAGCAAAGAGAATCATATTTTTCGTAAATTGAATTATTTTTGAGGGTTTATTAGAGAGCAGTCAGTACTAGTTTTGGTAAGAGGGGTACAAACTGGGTTGCAGCCCAGGGCGTCAAGAAATTGGCAGCGTAAACGTGTTGAATTAGGAGCACTAAAACGAAGAAAAAAGTGGGAGAGAATAAAATATACAAAAAGAAGTGTAAAATACTTGTTCAGATATTGAACAAGTATTTTCAATCAAAATTAATTTGTTATTTCAAATTTTATAATTAAATAATTTCAAATGTTAACTTTTAAAGAACATTTAATAAATGCTCAATTTAATTTATAAAATTATTGTTTTTTCCAAAATGTAACATTTTGAACACCAAAAACATGATTTAAAATAAATATAAACAATTTTTTTTATTATTATTAAGTAAAAAAGAATTTTATTGACTTTTATATTTCCGTGAATGTATAATATCTGAAAGTAGTTATCTTTACGAAGTGATTTCACAGTAAATTCTAAGAACTAAATTTTTATATTGATTATAATTTATATTAATCTCTACACAGTTATTAAATTAAACTTTCTTAATTGTAAAATAGTTACAAGAATAAGTCTAATTAACAAATACTGCCACAAAATATTTTAAAAAAAAGTGATTGTGATTTGATCTGATGAATCGTGGCGAACAATATGGACTTACCTTCATGTTAAATCGTCGACACTACTAGTTACCAAGCACTTAACAATCGCCGAAAATAGCCGGCGGACCACCGATCGTTTTGGGATGCCAACTTTTCAAGATCTCTGTTTTCGCAGACACGTTTCTGATTTCATCAGTAAATTTGATTGAACGAAGAAATGACGAACAAAATAAATGTTTTCGTTTCAACAGAAATGAAATTCCAATTTTACACGAAATCCCGAAACGAAGAATTGAGCCAAGAAAAAAAGTATTGTCACAGAGTTTACAAAAAGTAAAATAAAATTGGTAAAGAAACGTGACTTGAGATATTTTCGTAAAATTCAAGTATTTATTTTTTTGTTTATAATTTTTTGCTTAGATTTGAGAAAGAAATGAATTTCAGTTAATTATAATTTTAAATTGTAATTTCATTTCGCCAACCTAATTAACTTACAATAATTAATTTTAGAAATAAAAATAGTTGACAATACAGATAATTAATTTTCAATTGAATAGACAAATATGTAAAAACAAAGGAAAGTTAATGTTCATAATAAAAGTATTGCTGGTATAAAATTGAAAAAGTTAACTCTTTTAAATTTTGCTTATTTTGTTTTTTAACAATAAAATAAATAAAACGGTTACGTATTTACTATTTAATTTTAATTTAACCGTTGATTAAACATTGGAAAAAGTAAAATATGTTACAATTTATAATATAATTGTTATTTGATTAAGTTAATTGACATTTCTTTGGTATTTTTGTGTACGTTATGATTAATAAGAATAATTAAATTGAAAAAAGACATAAATGTAACTTGTAATTAATCTCATATCGTGAATAAATAAGTAAATAAATAATATTTTTATAAATTTAGCAATGCCAGTATAAATTACAAAGGCATAATATATTTATCAGAACTTACTTTACTTACAACCAAGTAAAACAAATTATTGATGTATTATTATTGGCATTGCAAATTCTCGATAAAAAAGTATCGTAGAAAATGCAAAAGATCATAAATAGTCCATTTATGACTAATTATTGTTAATTTTCTTTCAAATTAATTTAATTCTCAAAATATCAAACAGTACATGTCAAAGATGACATATACGATTTTAAAATTAGAGATTGAGAAAAATAATATCATGAATCATTTTTCAGTTTAAAAAAAAGTCCAATCTTACGCGTCAATAATACTTTGTTTAAATAATGTAATTAATATGTATACATTTTACTGCATAGTGAATCGCTTCATTATTTATCATATAGTTCTGTTATTTGATAATTAAACAGAGAATAGTGGATTGATGAACAAGACTTACATGAATGAAATCTTATTACATGATCGCAAGTATTAATTAAATGAATGTTAGTCAATACTGTGCACCAAAACTTACGCAGATTAATTAAACTAATTGCAACATTATACATCCGATAATTTTGTATAAATATTCAAGTGATTCATTTAATATGGTTTGCTTTATTAAAATGAGATCAGTGAACTTTACAACTTAATTATTTGAGTGCATTTGAATAAATTTAAATTAAATTTGTGCACAAAAACCTAAAAATAATACATTTCAATTCATCTTATTTAATTATATTCTTACTTCAGATTACGTGAACGAAATTCTCGATCTTTCAACTAAAACTTAATTAGGACCATATAAGTACATTTTAATTATGATGAAATAAATGTATCATTAAAAGAAAGGCTCCTAAAACAGACGGACTTGATTTTTAATACTTAACTGCTGTCTAGCAGTAATTTATTCTTAAGGAAAAAGACAAACAGCGAGACAAATTGCTAAATCAGTAAAAAATAACCGATTTTAACTGCAGAAGATTTAGAGTGTAGTTTTTACAGAATTCATATATAATATAACATCATCATTAATTGCAATACATTATATATTTCATTATAAATATAATGTAGTTTTATGTTAACCAAATGTTTACTTAAACAATATATATTAAATATTATCTTTGTTAATTTTTATTACATTGAAAATTATTACAAACTGTAAAATGAATTACAAATTAATTTTGACATATAAATTCATTATAATTAGCACAAAAAAAACAAACAGACAAAAAAATCCAAAAAGTCTAATAAAAAATGTTTATTTGGCGTATAATTAGCTGTTTAAAAAATATATTTCAATGAATTGATTAAACGAAAATTGCATTTATGGCAACATTATTTGATTGATTAAACGCATAATATCCCACAAAAATTGTAATCAAACCAGAATCCATAATTTTACTTTTTCCATTTCGATTTTTATTTACTAATTTTCCGATGAAATTACAAATTGAAATATTAGTTTCACACACTTTGCATGACTTTTTGAAGATTGAATAACTTAATTTTTATCGAAATTGTGATAAAGTGATTTCATGATATTATTTCAATATTCGTTTCATTTGCATTCAACTCATGTTATTTCAAAATTATACGCGATGTATTTTTACATCACATTTTATATTCTTCCTAATTAAAAAAGTGTATATCGAATTGTTCAAAAGCTCTGAATTTTAAGAAAACTACAAATAATTTTATCTAATGCATAAAATGTGAACAAAATAAACTCATATAAATCATACAACATATTGTGCCATTTCTTATCTAAAAAAAATCTTTTTAATTATTTTTGAGTCATATTCTCTGCGTATGATCTGAAAGTCTGTAAAACATTCATTAATGAATAACATGGATTATAAAGAACAAGCGTATACATTTTGGTGAAAGAAGAACAAAGCAAAAAAGGAAAATTGAAAACGCGAGAAATGTAAATTGGTGGAAATAAATGTAAAGAGAAGTGTGCAGGAAAGCGAAGATAATCATCGAATGCGGTGTATCCAATATACGGATTTTGATTGCGTATCTCACGTGCATTAGCTGATATTGGGGCGCGGTGCCGAGAGAGTTGTATTGTTTCTTTTCGGTCCACGTTTGATGTAGTTAATTTTGCGTCGTGTGTTAAAGTACTACGATCTTTTTGGCAGATTAGCTTGCAAATGAAGAGCGCCGAATGGGAAGTGGAAAAATGTGATAATTCGCGGGTTTCGTTTAATAACTACAAAGCGCATGCACTATTCGGATAAGAGATTACAATTTTAATTTTATAAATTATACGACGATACACGTGGCATAATTTTTTATCTGAATTCAACGAGAATGTAAAAAACTAATTTCTCGGACAATTTAAAGTACTTTCATTAAATTTATTTTCGTCGATTTGGTTGTCAAAAAACAAAAAAAAGTTAATGCAATTATATTTATAAGCTTTTGTTTTCTTCTTAATATAAAAAGTATCGTTTTCAATTTTCAAACTTTTGGATTAGTTTATAAAAATAATAGGAAAAAATAAAAACTCAAATAAAACTTGACATTACTCATAATAAAGCACTGCAAAGCATGACAAATAAAGTTAACCACGGTTGCAACCGACATCATAACTCTTTGCAAGATTTTCATAAAAAAGTTAAAATTAAACTCAAATAAAATGTTCGCAAGCTTTTTTGAATTAACTTTGAATTATAACTTGAATCAACTCAAAATAAGAAATCAACTGCATATATATCTTTCTAATAAAAAAGTAATAATCTATTGATACAGTTAAGTACACGATTAATAGTTTTTCTTATCTTATCAGTACACTTTGAGCGAAAATTGTTTGCATCAACAAACTTTTCATCAAAGTTGTTTTTCAATTCATATTGTGCGATTCGAAGACTAAAGATGATTTAAACGAAATTGCAATCACAACGAAAAACATTAACTGATATGTTTTTGATGAAACTATATATTGTTGCGAGGCTGAATGAACATTTAATTTATTAACGAGGTATTAATCAGACGAGTAAACAAACTTTCAAATATAATTGTTAAGAACGTTCGCATGAGCGCAAAGAAAATGAGAATTTAATGAAATATAATCTTGTTATAAAGTTGTTAGCCGAAAAGAATTAAGTAGAATGAGGGGTAGTTGTGCGTTTTACGTAGCAGCCAAAAAAGATGCGAAAGACATAAATTGAGAGCAACATCAGTTGGAGGTGTTTGATAACAGGGAAGAAAGTTACGGGTTTTATAAAAAATGTTTATCTGCGATACGCCATGCTTCACTCTGTTAACCCTGTTCTTTATCTTTTTTTTGGCCGATAAGGTGTAACGATTGATAGAACATGGCATCGAATAACTTTATTAGTAATGAATTGGCCACGATAATAAGAATTTCACTCAAACGGCATCACTAAAAACTTTCCTGCAAACTCACTAATTAATAGGGTCTCGACTCCATTATTATTTGAGATTTTTGATGGCAAGATAAAGCTAAATCGATTGTACAATGGAATTCAATTAATTTTACATTTTCATTCTACTAAAAGTTCCAATTAAAGTATTCATTGGCTACGTTAATATATTTCAACTTATACTTCGTTAACTGTGTATTATTTTCAACTTTGTTGCATGAATGTCATATTTAAAGTAATTTAATTATGCGACATTATCAAAAGTAACGTTGTTACATTAAAAATGTTCAAGTAAAAGCTTAAATTTTGCTTAATCAAAACCAAATTGACTGTGTATTAAGTTTTTCAAAATAATTCAATGTAACAATAATTTTTACTTTGTGCAAAAAAGTTATTCCGTATAGATATATGTCAAATATAATTACAAAACAGTTCTCTTGTATTAACGTAAAACAATTATAGTTGAACGTAAGGTAATTTCCGCATAATGAACGAACACTTGAAATTGCATTAAAAATCAATCAGTGTACCAAAAAAGATCAATTGAGTTGTTCGAAGCTTGCATATTTGTACCAGAATAATCTGCTACGTATTCAAATGCTTCGTATAATCAGACTGTTCTATGAAGGATTGAATTGTATCAAAGCCGGATTAGTCGAGATCTGGGTGTCGATTCAATAGTCGTGTATACAAACGTCGATAAGATGGTGCTTGTTACCATGCCGAAAATTGAGAACATGAAAGTGTCATGTGACTTAAATGATTGTACAAGTTATCTCACTCCAAAATTGCAATTACCCTAAACCTATTGGCAATCATCAAGTTTGCAGTGAAGAAAAGAAAATTTGTTTCATAAAGTGGGCGATTTAAATTTCGAAATAGATAATTAGATAGAGAAAAAAAACTTTTGTTACAGGAAAAACTAATGGGAATAATTAAAAAAAAGTAAATTCTTATGAAAATGTTGGAATAAATTTGGCGCTTTTCAAAGTGATTTATATTCAATTCTCAGAGAGAAAAAAAGAAATATAACTTACAAAATCGATACAACGAAAAGAACGATACGTTATATATGTTAACCATTTTTATAAAAGAGACACTTGAAAAATAAAATGGCTTTAACCAAAACCACAAGTTTTGACGTGAAATATGTGTCCTTTTCGTGCAACACCATTGTCGATTGTTCTTCAACAATACGAAGAAATATGTCTATATATGCAATCTGAAGAATAAGGTAAAACGCAACAACTCAACCAAGGTGCTTGGGACTTGATCCAATTATTTAGAAAATAAAATAATATCATAAGCTTACTCATTTTTACATGGAAAATGGAAGGATAACGGCAACTTAGGTGGCATTAATCAAAGCGGTCGCTTTAAATTGAGTAACATCTGCTTGGAATTTTTCATATATCTTGTCAAGTAGGGAACATATCATGCAATCTGGTTCAGTTAAAGAGTGTAACTTAAGATGAAAAAAAAATAACAGAAACACAGGTGTGAATCTGTTAATGAATTATTATTCATGATCTATCAATAACAAGTTACAAAATAATATTAATAACTAGTTTAAAAAAAGTATTTGTTATTTTTAATAAAAG
Organism: Idris sp. 1 HC-2018; assembly: GCA_022817325.1. NCBI lineage: Eukaryota > Metazoa > Arthropoda > Insecta > Hymenoptera > Scelionidae > Idris > Idris sp. 1 HC-2018. Next base: position 1,396 of record JABFPM010000468.1, on the reverse strand, counting down.
TTGTATTAATCATTTGTTGAAACAAATTATCAAGCAAAAAATACTTTTTAAATTTCATATTAAAGTTTTTTATTATTTTGTTCTTTTAACTGTACTTAATTATTATTTGTTATAATCACTACAAATAAATCAAGCTGTTTTTTTTATTACAATTTTCTGCATGACAGAACAAATTTTATAAAAAGAAATTTTAATTAAATTCGTTTCATTGACAAGATCCATTGTAATATTTAGATTAAAAATACACAAGCTAAACTAACCAAAGCTCTTGAATAAGGTTTTTTCAATTACTTTTATAGCTACCAATATACGATGGTAAAAAAATATTAACTTTTATTTGATTTGATTTCAAATTACTTATTATTGAAATATGATATAAAAGCATGATAATATTCTTAATAAAAAGTACTTCTAACGCAAAATGCTTGTTAAATATAAATTAAAACTTGAAAAATAGCATTTTCTTTTAGTAAATAAATGCAGAAAATTGACTACACAAAAATTATTGTGAAAAAACGCGTATATAATAAAAGGAATGATAAATCTTTTACGTAAATCTTGGAAGGTAAATAGTAACAAGCTTGCATTTCTTTGTACATTATGATATTTAAGAGAAGTGAAGAACTTTTAAATGCTTCTCGCGGTAGCTACTTGATGCATTTTTTCCTTTAAAGAAATTTTATTTAAATAAAAAATAAAATGGTTGAGAAAATTAGTTTATCGATAACATTGCTTTTAATGTAAAAATAAGATATATTATATAAAATTATTATTTGTATATAAGCTATTCTACAGATGATTTCATTTCATCCGTAAAAAATCAAAAAAATTCTGGCTGGAGGTAAACCTTTAAGACCATTTTTTTGACCTTTGAAATACACAAAAAATAATGGTCCCCTTTCGAAATTTCAAGGTTGGCACCTTCAAATATGCTATATTGAGCAATTTTATAGAAAAGTTCGTACCCTAGTAAAAATGTATCGTGGTTTGCCCAGGTGATAATTAGTTCCCTTTAAAGGCTAACTGTAGTAAACCCTGGTTTCACGAAAAGAAACTTTTTTAAGGGACACCTTGTGAAGCCCATCTAAAAGAATATAAAGAAGCCTTTATGGCTTTTTCAGGGCATGTAACAACTAACCTTTCAATTACATTTTAATGTTAATAAGAGCAATTTCAGAGGCATATCAATGCACACCAAAGTATGCTAATGTATATTTACTTGACTTGTGGGAGAAGTATATACTTTTCCCACTGGTCGAGTACATATATTTTTCTTACAAATGCGGCTAAAGTGAATGATACGATAAAGCATACGATATTATTCATAACAAGTGCACCAATTAAATAAAACCGAGCGAAGCGAGTAAACGGGGTCCGGGGCAGAGCCCCGATGGGG
>JABFPM010000467.1:0-28557 GCA_022817325.1 Idris sp. 1 HC-2018 | reverse complement strand
ATCTATAATTTTATATAAAATTGCTCATAATAAATAAATATATATATATATATATATATATATCTTTTTTTTCAAATTATAATCATTTTTATACACAAATTTATCAGTTTAAAGCGCATGCGTACCTGTTAAATACGTAGAGTACAAAAAACATGTATATAAACTAAGTAAAAAAGTTAGCTAATAGTTTCAAATTAATCTATTCTATTGAGGAAATGGAATTTTGGCAATAAAGTTACTGTATAATTTTTTAAATTAAATAAACATTTAGCGATCTTTGTAAGTGTAAAAACATAATATAGATTGCAATTCGTTGACGTAAGCAGTAGCCTACATTTATAATAATTGTAATCAGAACTTTTATCTATATTTTATTAAAGAACCTACAAATTTAAAATAAATTTATTCTTTGTATTTGACATTGATATTTCAATTGTATATCAGATAATTTGCAACTTTTGATTTTTCTTATCACATTAATAAGTAAGTAATAGATGATTTTTATTGATTATCTTTAATAAATTAAACCAGTCTTTGAAAAACAATAAAGAAAAGCTTTAATTCTATTCTCTGGTTAAATGTTTGTGTCAGGTTAATATTAAGTCAACAATTCAAGTTTTAATTATTGATCAATCAATCTATTTGAAACTTTTGACTACAAAATTCATTTATCGCAAATATATTACTAACAGGGCTAATACAATTTCTTAATGTAGATAGAGGTGTTCACAAATCAAAATCAATTTGCTAATCAAATATATATGAAACATTGTGTAGAAATATAACTTTCATTGCTTGATAATTTCACATTTATTCGCTACGAACGAACGAAATTAATCAACTTATAATGCTGACAAAAAATTTAATAGTAAAAAATAAATACTAAAGTATCATAGTATTATATTTTATCAACGAAATCAAAATATCATTACAGCATTTTTATATTTAAATATACATTTTACATTGCAAATAAATTGCATAAAATTATTTTATAATTATATACAAAACCGTAGAAAATAAAATTGATATACGTAAGATAAAAAATAAGGTTTTAAATATAATTAAATAATTTAATCGTGACTTTTGTTGGAAAATGGCCATTTTATTGTCCCTGACTTTCGGGTGCTACTGGTGCTCAGTGATCGTGATCTAGAACTCGGTGGACTGTTGGATGAATTGCAGCTGCTGAGACTTGTACTTGGAGTAAGACCAAAGATATCCTGAACTGTTGGCCTAGATGAAGAGTAGTCTGATTGCACTGATTCTAAAATCAAAAATATATGATAAATTTTCGAATTATGCATTTTTGTCATAAATGAAGTTGTTTTAAATACTTTATAAAAACCTACCAATTAGTGGTGTTTCATCATACAGAGATCCCTGTCTCTTATTGTTAATAAAAGAGTTTCTTGCACTTTCTATACAAGGTACTTCTTGAATCGATTCCGCAGCATGTTTCCACCTCAAATGATCCTTTGTATGGTTGACCAGACATCTCAACCATTTTTGAGTTTCCTCACTGGAATCTAATTTTAATACTACCAGTTTTTCTGAGCCTTCGACATTATTTATTATCCGTATTTCTTTAGACGAAGCTTTAGGGGCCTTTATAACTGTTTCCTAAAATAAAAAGATACAAAATTAAGATTAATAATTAAGATTTATTTAGAGAAAACGATATATATACTTTGTTTTAAACTCACTCTATTGATTGGAATAAATTGATTGTAACTTTGTTCTTCGTGGGCTAATTTTCTTGAATCCCAAGTCTGAATAGCAAAACCTTGGAGCCTGGCCCAGCAGTTAACCCCATTAACATTAACACTACCGGAACAAGCATCTTTTTTTACGCATTCTGGCTGTGCTGCTAAACGACAGCAGAAATGCCCAAACAATGGCAATTCATGGTGTTTATTTTCTGAAATATATTAGGGCCCAGATCATTAGATATTTTAAATTATCTTTTACTTTTATAATTTATATATATTATTTTATTTTTTATTCAAAATCATTATCGTAAATTAAAATCAATTACCTAAACTATTAACAACCAGATCGTGTGTATGGATATTTTCATCTGTATCGTCTAGTTTCAGTTTCGCAGAGGCCATCAAATCGAAATGAGGTCCGCTGAAAATATTAAATCAAAAAATTAATTTTATAACTTAAACATTAACATTTATTTAAGACTTTATACTGGATGTTATTTTAATTAGAAAATTAACTTAAGGTGTTCTTTGCAGTTGAAAAATAACAAGAAATACTTTGAAAAAGCATTTAAGATTTTGATTTGTATAGGTAATTTATACTTTTATAATTTATTTGTTTTTAAAAATCAGTATAAACATAACATTTTTTGCTAGAAATACATTTAATAATTTATACAAAATAAAATTATTTTGACATAAATGTTAGAATACATACATTTTGCCTGAATTCAGTTCATCTCTCAGAGAAGCAGCCAGTTTCTTTCCAACTGTCTTAGAAATTGACGAATGGATGGTTTTTTTTATTCTTCGTGGAGTACTTGCAATGCTAAGATCTTCTTGAAGTATATGACTATAGATTTCCAAAGTTAATTCGAAATCTGACTGAACGTTATTACTGAAAATATAAACTATAATAAATTCATTTATTCGATAGAAAAAACAAAAGCAATAAAAATAAAAAAAATAAAAAAATTATTAATGTTTTACAATTGAGAGATTATATAGTATTAATCATTTTAATACTTTTGTATAAGTGAATCTTAGATTAAAGATCTGTATGATTTAAAAAAAATAGTAAATAAATTAAGTATATTTTTAAGAGTAAATTTATGAATTGAAAGCCAGTAATAAAACATGACGTTTTTTAATTAGTTACAATTAAGAAGCAAAGTAACAATTTTCTTTTAGAAAATATGATCTTGTATACGTATAACTAGATGATATTACTAATTTGTTTTATTTATTATTTATAAAAATTTGTTCTACACTTGAAAAATAAAAAATATTTCTTTTTTATTTCACCTGAACACTGATTTAAAATGTATCCTTAAAAAACTTACAAAATTAAAACATCCGGAAAACTTATATCCGTGTGAGCTCTGTCTACAGGACAAAGAAGAGCCGTATCGTGTATTTCGGTGCCTATACGTGCTATACAAAAAACTGCGAATCTTCTATAATCTCCTCGGTTTTTAAAATGATCCGAATCTCGCCACATCAGTGGAATTCTCAGTTCTGATAAAGACACTCTAGCAGTGCTCGTTGCTAAACTGCAATAATACAAAAAATGTATTTCAATTAAAATAATGTTAACATAAATATATAAAAAAGAAAAAATTAAGTGAGTTATAAAATTATATTGAGTACCTTGTTTTATTAGAAGGTTCCCTTTTACGGCGTTGAAGTTCTGCCATGTATGCAGACATCTTTTCGTTGGATGTCAATAACGCCCTCGCAGCTTCCAGGCTTTGTGCTCGGTGTCGAGCCGCAGCCAGGAGTCTAGCTGAGCCTTCTCGCATCTTTATCTCCACCTCGATCTTCTGCTCAAGATCATACTCCTAAAACAAAAAATAAAACATTACTTTTAAATCTCCTGATTTTTTCTTTGTCTTTCTTTTATATTTCTTAAAATAAAAATACATTTAACATATTTAACGTTATGAAATGTAGTAAGTTTAAAATGTTTAATATTATAAAAATGAGCAAATTTAAAAAATGCTCCCACCCGAAGTAGCATTTTATTGAATGCAAAGTCAATAATGCACTATTATCAGAGATTAATACAAAAAATGTGTTGCTTTATGGTAACAGCGAGTGACAAGAAGCCAAGAGCACTGCACTGAATGCAACTAGGCGTCTGAACTAATTCACGAGTCGTCCTACAAAGTGCATTAAGAGTGCACGCTTATGCAAGATTACTCGTCATTGATTATTATGCTGAAAAGTGAATTTCGCGTGGGCTACCGTTCTCCGATAACTTCAACATTTATTCTTTTGTCGGCAACATAATCGTTGAACTAAGTTCCTCTTGCAGAACAAGTTTATCCAAAAAGTGACAACTTTTATTACTACAGAGTATACTTTATTGTCAGCTTTACTTTTCAAAAGGCGTAATAAAATTTAATTTTGTAAAAGTTGTTTTTTTGTTGCAATCTTTTTTGAATCAACTTTTTTAATATTTGTATACCTCATTAACTATTTGTACAACTTTTTGAATATGTTTTTTAACTTTATAAGTTAATGAGTATTTTCAAAACTTTTGAGTAATTTTGTGACTTTTGTTTGTTGTATTTCTATAACTTTGTGAGTAATTTTTTAATGACTTTTTTTTAGTTTTTTCTTCTGCTTTAATAAGTTTCCATTGTGAGCACGCATAAGTGCTCAGTTGGGTATAAGATCTTGACGCGTGCAAACATGGGTGACGCAGTCAATCGACCACCTCGGCGGATCTGAGTTTACGAGTCGCGTGAAAATCTCTGCAATGCACATACATCATAAGAGTCTCTGGGGCTCGCGAGTCGTGCAGTTTTGAATTACCCGATGTAACTACTAACGCAAAGTGTACGTCGCTAAACAATGCAGCTTTTATAGATGAGAACAGTCAAAGCTTTCAACTTTTACTCTTTTTCTTCTTTTTTTGTACAAAGGTCTCTGCTCATCTAGACGGACGGTAGTTTGTCGACGCCAAGATGAAGAGAAAAAATAAATTCAACAAAATTACTTCTGTAATTCAGGAAATACCTCATTATAAAATTTTTCTGAATTAATATTGATGTAAAATTCGTTATCAAACTTGTTTGTCATTTAAACTCGTTTGCTTTTTTTTGTGTTAGAAATGCTATTATGTTTGTTCTGTTTTAAAAAGAGTTGCCTCGCCCTGTGCGACGAAAATTTATGTGCGTCAATAATTTTATGTCTAACCGTGCCGGCTTAAGAATCACAATAAGAATGTATTCGTATTGTAGCGTGGAATTTACAGTGCAGATTTCATAAGTAATTAACATTGACTTTAATGTTCAAAATTATGACTTGCTGTATGGATATTCATAAGTGTACAAATATCTTTAGAATATAGTATAAAAAAGTTTTGTTTATGAATATTTATGACAGTCCTCAACAAACTGTAGTTTTCAAGCCAGTGTTCAATATTTATATAAAAAACGTCTGCTGCAAGTTTATTTTTCTTCGCAAAATGTTTCTTTTATGAATCTTTTTAGGATCTTAAAATGTTCAATTTCATTTTGTTCATGCATGTGTTTTATTATGCCTGTATTGTTACGTAATTGATGTCTTCGTATTGTACCGTACGTCTTATTTAAATATGTAATCGGATGCTTGCCCATATTACTATACCCAACAATGAATACGGTCCACAGTAATAGAAAAAAAGTGTTTCAGTGCAAAATTAAAACTTTGTTTTGTCATTTTACCAGAATTAATTTTATTTTTAAAGCAAAACTAAAATGAATGTAAACAAAGATAGAACATAATAAAATGTTAGAATAAAAGACTTATTTACAAAACTTGTTAAATGCTAACTTTATTTTCTCAGAATGTACTGTAACATATAATAAACATGTGACCTGTATCGTATAAAAACAAAAGAACGTGCCTACAGGGAAACTGAGAGCAATTTATATTATACAATATTAATGTCCTCTGGAGTTTGACGAATCGTTCACCCGGATGTAATGGATCTAATGTTACACTCGTGTTTATTAAGGGAGGCTTCAGATTTCAAACAAACGATGTGCAAAAGAATCATAAAAATATGCAATCAATAATCTTCCGCGACGTGTTTCCATATTAAATTGAATGCGAGCTGTACATTTATTATTCATCAATATGGATTTTCTACGCGAATATTTCTGGTAAATTTATTAAGATGCAAATTTTATGGAAAATATTACATTCTAAAACACTGTGATGAAACAGTACAGTAATTGTTTTGCTAGAACTCAGAACTGACCTAGTTCAATATACTTTATTAATTTGAATAATTTAATTTGTTGTAAAATTAACTTTTCTGCGGAATCTCATCAATTTACAGAAAAAGGGGAGCAGTGTTACCACAAGATTTAACTGATTTCTAATTTAGCAAACTGAGTTCAATTACTCAATACCAATTTCTACAACTTGTATAACAATTTGTATATTCATAAATCTAACATATCTTAAACTTTTATTTATTTACCAATGAAAAGAAAAAAAAATGTTTAATAAAACAAATTAAGTAATTCAACTAATTTTTAATTTATTTTTGACTTTGCTACCAGTTCATTACCTTTTTTGTAGACTTTGAAAAGATCAACGTTGACATTATAACGATGAAATTCTGCACTGTTTGTTCATAATTCTATACAATTATTTGCAATTGACAATTTAAGTAAGAGATAAGTGCAAACGAGGTGAATAACTTGTATAAACTACTGATAAATTCAAAAATTGGTTCAAGGTAAAAGAAAAAAAGAGCGGTCGGATCGCGTGCGAAAAATCACAGCGACAAAGCATCCGCGTCGCCGACACAGACTGAGCACGAAGGGTGGTTTTGGATTTCGATGCCGGCTATCAACCTTGGGGCTCTAAGCAGAGGGAGTACACAGCAGGCGCCATAGGTTATATCGATTCATTACATAGACACCTTTGCTCCCACCGTATACTTACAATTTAATTTAACTCTTGTAATGTTAAAAGAGATCTCATTTTTTTATTTCATCTTCAACAAAAAGTAACAATTTATTTTTCCTTGTTTTTAACAAATTAATAACATGATATGTTATATGTTTAATTTTCAATTTAAAGTTATTCCATTTTTTTGGATTTAATCTCTTTTTTAAATTAATCTTTTTTATTCTTAAATGATTGTAAAAGTCAATATCGCTTTTGTATATGTGATATAAAAAGACGAATTCTATTTTAAAACCATTTTCGTTTGGACTATCTTCCGCTTCATCTTCTATCTACGTCACTTTGGCTTGTCCAATTACATTTTAAAAACTTTGAATGTGCATGTACTTTATGATCAGGTAGTACGTACTATACTTAGACGCCGTTAAGTAGAATAAGGATGGTTCACTACTTCCTTCTTATCGCTTCTTCTGTTACGCGTTTGTTGGTCACTTAAATTGGAGATGTATATAATACATCAGTTTTTGTAAATAAATGCTTTTTTAGATTTTTAAAGATCAAATTAAAATAAATAATTTTTTCAATTACAATAGATTTTTCAAATATAAAACAATTCAGATTATCAGCAGAAAAGTCCATTTAACCAAAGAGTTAAATTTATTTTTTGTTCACTTATTGGTTTTAAAATAAAGTGAAATAATGGAACTTAATATGCTCTTTGCTGTCTGTTATCGCAATTATCAGATGATGTTAACATACGAATCGCACGTTTTATACGTGATTTTCATACACCAAGTATAAATAATATAAGAATAGTATCATATAATTTTAAAATGAGCACATTTAAAATTACAGAGCTTAACATTGTCAGACATTTAGACTTGAATTTCAATTTCAAATTTATCGGGAATGCAAGATACAGTGGCTCGTCAAGAAACTTAATGTGTAGCTCGAAAAAAAAATTATTTGAACAATTTCTAAATACTAAGTACTTTCTCATAGTGCACAAATAAGAATTATATGCGATATAAAAATAAAAATGTATACACGATCATAAAAAACGATGATCCACTTTGATGAATGTTTATAGTTCAAAAGTCGGTTGAATATCTGTACTTTAAACATTTTTTACGAATTAGTGGATCTAAAACATTTTAAAAGACTTCATTATTTATTTATAGTTGAAACTACGAAAAATAAAAATGTGTCAAATAAAAGTAAATGACTTCTTAATTAGGTCAAGACGAGTAATAGTCGTAACTGTATATGGAGCATTCCATGAAAAATGTACACCTATAGTAAAAAAAACGATAATATTAATTTTTTTTATTGTTCTTTAAAGAAAAATAATCAATTCGTATTTTTTCGTTTTGGTTGAAATTTGATATTTTTGACTTTATGATTTTTTGAAAAATTAAAGATTTTGCGCGCATGTCTTTGTAATTAAATTTTTATCGTATTCCCATCTTATAACAAAAAAGTTTCACTATACTTTCTTAAAGCAATTTTTCTTGAACTTTAAGAATAACAACATAAAAATTAATTTTGTTTTGTTTTTAACATAAAAAATTGCAATTTTTGGAAAAAAATTGTTTTTTTCCGAATTTGGGCCCGTTTGATTTTTTTCATATTTCAACAGTATTAAGTGTAATCAATAATGAAGCTATTTGTAAAATTTTTAGAATGGAATAATAATTAGATGAAAAGTTATGAACAAATGAATAACGCCGCGCACGCGTTATACAGTAAAGCTCAAGACTATTTGAAGCAAGTTTTAGAGCGCGACATAACAGAACGTCTACCGTTATTTTACCATTGTTTTATTTGATAAAAACACAAAATTATATAGACTTTTAACTAATTTTCTGAAATTATAAGTGATTGAAAAAAATGTCTTCTAAAAAATTTAAAAATCGTTGTTCTAATCCGTTTAAAATCGCGCCGCATAAGATAACAAACGATTTACGAAAATCAAGTGCAACTTTGTTAAAACAAAATCCAGCATTAGAAGCTAATGATTTGATATGTGCAGTTCACACATCTTTAATTCAACTCATGCGAAATCTACTGCTTATACGGTCAGCGCGGCGTTATTCATTTGTTCATAACTTTTCATCTAATTATTATTCCATTCTAAAAATTTTACAAATAGCTTCATTATTAGAAACTTTTTTGTTATAAGATGGGAATACGATAAAAATTTAATTACAAAGTCGTGCGCGTAAAATCTTTAATTTTTCAAAAAATCATAAAGTCAAAAATATCAAATTTCAACCAAAACGAAAAAATACGAATTGATTATTTTTCTATAAAGAACAATAAAAAAAAATTATCGTTTTTTTACTATAGGTGTAAATTTTTCATGGAATGCTCCATATATATTAAAGCAAACAATTAATTTACAATTAAAACTCAATTGATTTTATTACAACATAAAATTAAGTTTATTTACAATGCTATAAATACTGTAACAACTCTTATTTTATTTAGCACCTGAAAAAATGTCTTGAAAGATTAGATAAATCGATATACTGAACACGTGTATTTTTTTTTATTTTAAATGATTTTTCTAATCTAAAATAAAATAATAATTGAAAGCTCTAGGATTTAAAATTGAATTTGGAAAAATTTGTCAAAAAGTTTGTGCAAAATTGCGTATTTCTAGAGCAGCTCTGGTGATTAAGCTTGCAGCGTGCATTAACATCCACAAGTAGTGGCATTTGACTCCTGACCATTAGTAACGAGCTTTAATTAATCACGAATCGCACCACCATACTAGTTTCACGTTGTCTTCGTGCGTTACTAACTTGCATATGAATACATTGACCAGCCTCTGCGACGATGTGTTATTGCTTATTAAGCGGAAAAGCGTCGATTAATTTGCCACTCGATTCCCCGCGTGTTATTTACACTCTAAATGACATGTCCTGTTACGGACATGCTCATTTCAATGTCATTGCTTTGGCAGTTTTAATCCAATCTAACAGTCAATTGACTGATAAATTCATTTTCGTACTCGAATTTGTTTTTATTAAAATCTTTTAACTTTATTACTAAAACTTTTGAGCTTTCATTATTAAGATTAAATATTTTTTATTTTTTGTATTTAATGTTCATTTTATAGATAGTTCTTGAAAATTGTATCAATTTTTTAAAATAATGCTTTTGTTGTTATTTATTTGTTGCATAATTCTTTGTATGTACCTTCACTGTTAAATCAAACGCAAGTTGGTTTTTAGTGGGAAGTTACTTGTTTGGCGAATTAATGTTATCATTGGCAAAGTGAATGGTGGACTAAAGTATGATTAATGTAAATGTTTTATATTGAAAGGCCTAAACAACCAAATATTAAACTGTTTTCAACTTAATAAAAGTGAATTTGAACAAATTATAAATATTATACAAATGTATTATTTACAAAGTCCAAGAGATTTTATGAAATGCAAAAAAAATCGTCAACAAAATTCTTTTATTTTTGTCGTTTTTTATTTTTTGTTAAAAAAGTTAATACATCAATAGTAACTCAATTCGAGTATTTAAGCTTTGACATATTACCTTAATTAGACTTTTTAAAAGACAATAAAAAAAGGTCATATTAATAACTGCACTGTATATATCACTGCAAGTGACAATAGTTTGTTTGAACTTGACAAACAAAACCAAGTTCTCCGTCAAGATTGAAAATAAATTGTCTGCTCTCGTGTTTCACACTCTAATACGAGATTATTGAATTAAAAGCATTCCGGTAATACGATACAGTTGTTCATTTATAATTGCATTTGAAAAAGTGTAAATAGTATTGCCAACAGGACGACGTTTATTGTTATTTATACATTTCGCTTGTTCACGAAAGAAAGCAACTAATAATTTATGTTTGCTGTCAAATCTAATTAGCCACTATTATTTTGCGAACAAAAATCTGTAATATTCCGTAAATTCAACAACGCGGTCAGTTGAGTATTAGAGTAACTGTAAACTTGATAAACTCAGCTTAACTGCTTTACGAAATAGGAAATAAAAATTGTTAAATAATAGTATTTTAAAAGTCGAATTTTCTTGTAAATGTTGAACATTTATTTATAAATGTTAATTTATATAAATGGTTTGACCTCTTAAGTGATCTTTTCAACTGACGCTTCTGACACTTGAGAAAACAAGTGAAGAAGAAGGATGAAGAAAAAGTTTTTTATGTTGTTTGGAAGGAACCATTTTTGACAGCAAACGAATAGATCCGAAGCGTTAAAATCGAAGAAGTGAGGGCGGTGCTGGGATTGGAATACATACGTGACTTCCGCTGATGAGACAAGCCGATTTCTTAGAATGAATGCATAAACTCAGCCAAAGAAAAGAAAATACCGGTTCCAGTCACAATGTGGAAAATCATAAATCCGTGCAACTTATATAGTGTATTGAGTTTCGCATGTACTGTCGGCAAAATTTGGTTTTATTACTTTACTTTGACTTTTAACACGAACCTTTTTTAAATGTACAAACTCTTGGTTTCAAGTTTTATAAGTTTTATTGTTAACTCTAATTTTTAATATTAATTTTTAACTTTTTTACTAAAAACAATTAAATTTCTGCCGATTTATTAACATTTTAAATCTACAGCTTAAGATTTTATAAAAAGAAAAATGATGATTGACATGAAGATACAATTATTGTAATGTTATTTATCATTGCTTTGCATTTTACATGTATTTATAAATAAAACTTTATTAAAATTAGTGTACAACTTATAATTTGAATCAATTCCATATTAATTAATTCTGAATAATATATTCTTCATAACGTCATTTTTAAGTAACTCTAATCCATCATTATTATAGTACATCCAAGAAATTCAGAAAAATAAGACAGCTCCTTATTGACATTTAAATTAATTCAGATACATTGTGAAATAACATCATACTTCTGCTTTTAAAATGGATACGGATTACCGTTCATTATTTATTTAAGTTAAATCCAACGGGCAACAATCCATCCATACAGAATTAATAACTAATGATAACAAGTAACAATAGTATATTGAACAAAGTATTTATACTATAACCAATTTTATATGACATAATATAATTTGTCAAAATATACTTGAATCGTGTATATTTTTCTTCTGAATAAAGTAAATTTCACTTAAAATGAGTCAAATATACTTGAATCAAGGTAGCAGTTTTTTTAGTGTTAGTATCTACACGTTGACAAATAAATAATAATATAAAAAGATCAATAAGTAGATCAATATCGGTGTTTAATTTTTGGAAACTTATTTGTAAGATCAATTATTTTCTCTCTTAATTTGAAAAAGTGCAAATTCACTTTTTTAGAGTGCATATTCACTTTTTTCGAAAGTTATAGTTCTCTCAAACAGTGAATAGTCACACTGCAAAAGAGTGAAAACTTCACTCAAAAAAAGATAAATTTTAAATTGATTTCATAAAAACAGAAAAATAAAATAAATAAACGCACTTTTTAAAAATTAAATAAAAATGATAAAATTTCACTTTAATAAAAGTTGATTTAACTTTTGGAAAAGTAAAAAACGAGTTTATACCTCAAAAAAGTGAAATGTTCACTTTGTCAAATTTAGAGTTGAATAAATCAAATGTATACAGAATTGTCTGGATATTCTATAGGTGAATAGGTTCTGTTAGGAGTAGTGAACTTGATTTTTGAATACAGATAAGTTGAGTAGTCAAGCATTTGGCGGGTGATGTTTAAAAATTAAATAATTTCCTATTACTTTAATAATAAATGAGTGAGAAAATCTTGTGAAAATTAAATGTAATATTTCAGATCGACAGTGGCTCCCTCTAAGTAAAACTGAATGTTTTTGACTCATTTGTGTACCTTCAAGTTGTGAGCAATCTGTCGAATGTAATAAAGGTCCAGGTCCTGCAAGATTTCAATCTTCTCGGCATTTTGTCCGCTGCTGAGACGATTTCGCGCTAACGATTCGTTGGTATCGCGCAGTCTGAGCGCCGCCAATGGCGGAAAACACGAGTCCATTTCAAAAAATAACCAATCACAGTGACATCACGTGTGTGATTTGCACATAATATTTATAGCCGCTGCGTCAGTTCACTTATGGCCCCAAAGTTCACGTCCTCTCGATTGCTCTTCACAAATTCGCGCCTCTTTTCACTTTCGTCATTAACATTTATTTAAATATATAACACACTCGCGCATTTCCATTCACTTTTGTAATATAATTGCACCAAGGCTCTCTGCGAAACAATTCAGATTGGGGGTCAACACATTCGGAGGTCAAATTTTACTTAAACTTGACCCACATCGAGGGCAATTTAGCTAGACGATTGCGGCTTAATTTCATTTACAATAATTCAAAAGTAAAGAATTAAACAAAAAAGAGGTATCACTTTTCTTTCTACGAAAATAACTCTTTTGCTTAATATAGCCGTACAAAAAAAGTGATTTGTCAGCTGTTATATTTAATTCGTATTTACATTATTAATAGTTTTCTTTAATGTTTAATCGTCAAATAAAATGTATTTCTTTTTACGTGTAAAATATATCAAGCTAAATAAATTATTCAATATTTTATTAATATTTGTTAAACAAATTTCTGATAACACTTGTACATTAAAGTGGTTTAAGATTTCTCGTATTTCTGAGTGAAGACAAAAAATTGAAATTAAATTGCACTATTCAAGTTAAAAATAATTTGTTAACGTCACTTTCTTTCAAGCATAATCATCGCTATTAATACATTCTGTGTGGTTACTATAAAAATAAATCAAAAGTGTGAATAATTATTTTTTACAATATAATTTTGCATACAGGTGAAAAACAAATAAGAAAAAAGAAAAAAGCACTTCAATGCCAAACACATATATTTCTTATCGCAAAAGACACCGAAATTTTTCCTCTGATAATTTTATCTCTCAGTAATTAATTTTCACGAAATGTTCTTGCAAAAGCAAATAATAATGCAATTTTGTCCGCAATCGATTAACCAAATGCCAACCCTTGAAACTTTTTCCCATGAACTTGTGGCACTCACGTACACACACACAGAGAAAACAAAACAAAAAGCAAGTTTTCCTGGGGAGTCACGTGAGCTTCCCCCGCTTTTCGCGAAAAAGCGCCCGCTTTTGTTAAAAGTTGGAACGCAGAGCTGTGCCCGCAACGACGTACCGGGTACGAATAAACGTCCAACAACAACGCCGAAGCACACACAGTATAACAGCGTCCCTCCTTTACTTTCTCGTTGCTCTTTGTCGGCTTCCGATGTATGTTTCGCTGGTTGCGAGCGCAAGGGAGAGCCTCCAGATGTGTGGTTCGTGTACCAACACGTATTTATAGATGTGTTCTTGCAGACTTGTAGGGGGGCCCGAATGGTGCTTATGGGAAACCAAGAGATTCTACATAATAATAAGAGACGGAAGAAGAGTTGAGCGCTATTTGTTTGCTGAGAGGAGATGAAGACGACTCATTTTTCGCTTCTTTTTTTCTTTTATGTTTATATTTAGGATGGCAAGGAGACGAGTTTATAACGAGATGGGGAGTTGGCTTTAAGTTGCGCAAGGAGAATAATATTCTTTTGGAAGATTAGAGACAAATTTGGATATTTAGTTCGGCGTTGACTTTTGAGGAGATTATCACTCAGAAAAATTTCCTATTGAACCAAAAGGTAGTTTCTTTTTAAAATAATCCTTTTCAAGCAAAAGGAAATCCTCACAGAAATTTTCTTTTGCTTCAATAGGAGATTTTTCTGAGTGATATAGAATCAAAGAAATTGCGACAATTGAGAACTTTGAGTTATACTAACTGAACATTTTGTAAATTGTACTAAAAAGACGCAGACGACCAAGATTGATTCGGAATGTTTAAACTTACCTGAAGATTGACGCTTGCGTTTTAAAGTTTAGAATTTTAACTTTACATTTGTTTTATATATTTATAAATGACTACACTGTTAAAAATTAAGCAGCAAATTTAATGTAAATGTATTGGAAGCAAATTTTAAGCAGGCTCATTAAATTGAATTAATGTACTTTCATTAAATTCAATATATTATACAAATATAAACAAAAATGTTAATTTACTGTAAACTCATGTAAAGTTTTACATTAAAAGTACATTAAACATCATGACTTTTTAACAGTGTAACTGACCTTGCTTCATGTATGTTATTAACAAATAATTCATTTTTTTTTCATTTTAAAATAATTTTTTGCGCATCATTTTCTACATTATTCATTGTATATTGAAAATTTGCATTAAATTGTTCATTAAAATATGACGTACAAAATTAGTTAACTTAAAATTATCCCAATACAATACATTTTCACTTTATATTTTAAAATTTTGGAATACATCACAGTAAGTCGATTTTTTTAGTTAAATTTTAAAAAAAAGTTTAACCTACATTTATATTTAATTAAACATCTAAATTTCAGATACATTGGTTTTCTTTTATTTTTTTATACATAATAACTTCTTAATACATTTATGCAGTTCAATAGATATACAGATATTTTCAAGTTTTAAGCATAACCTGTACTATTATTACTTTTGATTTCGACAACTCACTGCAGTTAATACATTTTACTGAGTAAATTAGCGAAACCAACTAATTTCTCAGTTGATCGGCTTTTTAACTGAATTTTCAGTTATATTTACTAAAAACAAACTACTGAATATTTCTTTGAGTGTAGAGACAATTTTCGAACTTCTTAGAAAAATGTGTTAAGTCGTTTCAAGATTTTGGGGGCCAAAATAGTTGCCGTGAAATTAATGGTACTTAATTTATTGAAATAGAAATACAACATTTGAAAAGAAATAAAAATATTTCAATAATTTAATAAGTATTAATTAAATGAATATTGAAATTTGCTTTTATAATAAAAAAGTTTTGCTTTGTAAAACTATCAAAAAATATTATTTTCAAAAATATATTTATTGCTCAAGCTATTTAGTTGAACACATTTTTTAACTTGTGATACTCTGAAAAATGTATAACCGAAACGATGGAGAATTGAATACAATTATCTAAAATAACAATAAAAAAAATGTTCAACAATTTATTTTAAAATAAATTTGTTAATATCAAAATTTACAGTATAATAATATCAACCTAAGGTTTTCTAATAATTCAATATAAATTTGAAATTACAAGTGCGGTTTTTTTCAAAAATTTAACTAATCCAGCACAGAAATCTACCTTATTAACAGGATTCATTTTAGAAGTTGTCTTTGTAATGTCATTTAAATTTAAGTTCATTTAACAAAAAGTATCAAATGTGTTTCACAATCTTCTTAACGGTCATACAAATTAAAAGACTATAAGAGAAATATTTAGTTTCAAGCAAAAATGATTAAATTATAATTAATTACCGCACGTTCTTGTTCTTGTATTTTTATTACAAAACGTGATCAATTATTTCTCGTTATTTTTTTTATCATTAGACTTAGTAGTTCTCAAAAATAAATTAATTTTAAGTATAATCAATTCAAAATTTGTATTAATTTTGAAACATGTATAATAATGTATAAAACCTATCTATTAAAATTTAAATAAATGTGTATTCATTTTTGGCACCTAATGGCCTTTAGTATATTAAATTTTAAAAAAATGAATCATAAAATTGATAGGATTTTTGTATATCTATATTTTATTGTTCAATTTACATTACTAATCGTTTTTATAGAACACGAATTTTAGTGTCAACTGTGTCATTTTTAATAATAAAAGTCTCTTCAACAACTTAGTTATTAGCGACCATGAGTTTATTTCAAGTTTACAATTATGTGCTACACTCAGAGAAAAAAAAGGCAGAATACAGCTAATTCTGCCTTTTTTTCTCTGAGTGTAAACACTTTCTTTCGACTCAATATACCTATATTATATACACTTTGCAGTGATTTCTTTTACGATGATCTGAGCATAAATACATAGAAAATCTAATAAAAATTTCAAATAAATGTAAGAAGCATTATCGAAAGTAGAAGAAAGATGAAATCCTGCTGAATGAGTTAATCCACGCTGTAGGTTATCTTTACTCAAATGTCCCGCGTTTACGCACATTTTTTTCACGATAATTTTAAAACTTTTTTTTTTGTTTTATATTGAAAAATCGTCTAATTCTTGAACGCACAAACTATTAATTTTACTTATTATATTATTGATATTTTTTCAGACCTTCAAAAATAGCGAAAATGTTATTAAAACATAAAAATATTGTATATTATTTTGTTAATAATAAAAATAACTATGTATTTTGAGATCAAGTCAATTAAGTTTAAGTGTATGTAATTTTTGTTTAAAGTTCTGCAAATTTGTCTCATAATTAGTGTATCTTGTCTTAATACTTAAAAAATTAATTCGTATTATTAGCGCCTATATTATTTGATCTTCATTAAATCTTTCAATCGGGAAGTCCCTGATTGCC
The DNA here is from genome assembly GCA_022817325.1 of Idris sp. 1 HC-2018. Classification (NCBI taxonomy): domain Eukaryota; kingdom Metazoa; phylum Arthropoda; class Insecta; order Hymenoptera; family Scelionidae; genus Idris; species Idris sp. 1 HC-2018. The sequence continues at coordinate 11,528 of JABFPM010000467.1, read as the reverse complement.
AAAAGTTTTCTTAGAGTTTTCTGAATGAACAAAAAACATAGGCAGTTTACTAACGACCGTTATAAAAGTGTTTTGTCAAGGAAGCTAATACCAAATTGATCAATTTTGAGAAATAAAAAACTGTGCTTAAAAATGACTACTATAAACAATGTATTAAACGACGATGTTCTCGTACATATTTTTAATTTGTTGACCCTAAACAGTGGATTACATTTTCCAAAGGTAGTTATAAAGAGGATACGTATACTATATACGTATAGTTTTTTTAATCTCAAAAAAATTGTAAATTTTCATATAAAATAATGTGAAATGTAAAAAAACTTAATTTGTTATAACAACCTTTCTATGTTCTAAATAAATTTAAAAATACTCAACATTTTGATTCATAACTTTATACATTGCCCGCAGAAAGTTCGTGAACATACCTTTGAAACCCACTCATTTTTCAAAGTGATATAGCTCCTTAAATAATCAATAGAAAAACAATTATAATTAAAGCTTTGGAAAGTTGAAACAATAAGCTTTTCAACTCTGTAATTGAAATTAAGTTTTTATTAATTTTTAGTTAAGTTATACAGTTTTGAAATAATTAAAAAACTGCTAGTTTTTATGTTTTCTTCAAAACATTCTGTTTCACGTTGAAAATTGTTGTGAATCCTGAAACCCAGTGCAAATAAAAGCTTGGACTCTGCTCTTTCCAGGAAAAACATTTTTAATAGGCTATCTATTATATTCATCGAGTTATCACAATTCAAAAAAATTTTGACCACACTCGAACGTCGTTGAAAATTTTTTTAAAATTTTGATTACTCGATAAAAATAATAGAAAAGCTCTTGCATAATACATTTATTTGCAATAAATTTCAAAATTTACGGAAGCCCGTGGCAAAATTTAAAAAAATGAATTTTTCGAGCGCTGTCAAAAAATTTTTGAATTGAGGTAACTCGATGAATATTATAGATAACCTATTAAAAATGTTTTTCTTGGAAAGAGCAGAGTCCGAAATTAATGTTAATAAGTAATTAAATATAGGTCCATTTTATATTAATTGAAAGCTCTTGAATTATATAAAATATTTCTCATACATTTGTTTTTGTATTGAAATTCAAAAAATTAGTCAAAAACGTAACTAAAAAATACTATTTTTTTCGTTTAATCAGACCGGATACATTTTAATGAAACCTGTCTTAAAATATTGTTTGAAGTCTTAACTGCAACATATTTTATTTATTGGATGAAACAATATTTTGTTAATAAGATTCGACATTTATTAATATTGACGAAAAATTTCTTGGTTATTAACAGAGTCCGGACTCAAGACAGAGAGAAGTTGGTTACAAATAAGGTGTGAGTTGAGAATCTCTTTTGACAGATTAAAATTTAAAATAATTCAAATATTCAAAATTCTTACAATTTTTATGTATGTAAAGTCGGGGAAATTAATGCCTGCTCCTTTCTCTAGGGAAATCGCTACACACAAATACCAGACATTAATTTCCCTGACTGTACAATATTAACTTTAACAAACAGAATTAAAAAATATTTTACACATATTTTATACCATTTTTAACATTATAAATTTGTATAGTCTAAAGTATAAAATATTGTTGCAAAATAAAAAATAAAATTAAATTGAAAATTATTATTGTAAACGTACAACAGTTCTTTTTTCATTATCAAAAGTTATGGATTTTCTTTTATCACTCAAAATGTCTTTGAATTTTGAAAAACTTCTTTCTACATCAACTGAAGTGGTGGTTGCATATTTAAAATGAGAAACTTTATCTTATTTTTATTATTTGAATCTGCTTTAAAATTTCTGGTAACATGCATTTCTTTTGTAGAATTCCTAATTTTGAATCCTGGATTTTTAATTAAAATTGACATCCATATATTATATGGGTGATTCCACAAATATCTACCAATTTAATGTCTGCGTAAACACCGTTGTATTTTAAGCTTTTTTTCTATGTTATTATAGTCAAAAATTATTGATATTATGATATATCATTAGTTATAACATAAAACTCAAAAACCACCCTTATATTATATATTTTATATTGTTCCTTCACTATAAATCATTCAATAGTATGAATTAAAAATGTAAACACCGTGGCCTCCACGGTGTTCACAATTTTGCTTGAATTATTGAATATTTTGTAGTGAATGTTCAGTATAAAATATATAATATAGGGGGAGGTTTTTTAGTTTTATGTTACAACTAATGATATATCTTAATATAAATAATGTTTAACAATAATAACATAAAATAGCATAAAATGCCACGGTGTTTACGCAGTCATCAAATTGGTAGATATTTGTGGAATCACTCATATATATATATAAACAATAAGATTTTAAAAATAAAATAAATTTTATTGATGGAATTAATTAAAAAGAACAAATTTTGTCGCTTCCAGGTTTCTATTGTTGAATTAATTCAGTTGCAATTGGCACAGCAGTCAACATTGCATTTACCTTAGTTATCAATTCTGTGGCTTTAAGTCATAATAAAACGTCCATTTTCAAAAATTGTCGGTTATATTCAAAATTTTAGTCAGGATATACTAATTAATTGAATTATATGATTTTTCAATATGCAATTCCGTTAAAAAGAAACCTTATTTAAAATTTTTCAAAGCATATAAAATACATTTTATATAGTGAAAGAATTTGAAATAAAGATTGCAAAGATAATTGTGATTTGAATTTTTTGAAAATGGACTTTTTATGACTTGAAGCCACAGAATTAATTCCAATTCCAATTACTTCTAATACATTTTATTTCTTTTGCAAAAGAGTTTCTTATTGACTTTCGAGGGGTGATTGTTGCTTTTCTATATTGCTTTCAATAATATTTAAATATTCATTGTGAAACTTGGTGCTCCTAAAAAAAATTAAAAAGATGAAAGTCATTATGTATTAGTAAAAAATCGAAATATTTTGTGTGATATTATTTATGTGATTTTTAAGCAACTATTTTATGTAAATTTCACAACAAAATCCCTTTTGTTTTCATTTGTGCTTTAAATAATTATATAGATACAGTTATTACTCACATAAGTTTTAAAAAACGGTAGTGGGGGTTAGGTTTCTCCTCCCCCTCACTACTAAAACTTATGCGAGAATCTATTGTAAATTTCTTTGAGATGAACTTTAAATTGTAGGATTTTTTTTATTTGCTATAACTGTGGCATCATTGACTCCAATTATACCCAAATTTTTGGATATCATTAAACCATTGAATAAACCACGTCCAAGATACCACATATCGCAAACGCAAATAAATGAATTATTCGAAGATAAATTTATGGAACTTTATATTTATTATTTCTTTGTACTAATTGCATTTACATCGCAAATGCATATGGTCTATAGTACCGTCATTATCACTTCTGTTCACTTTATCTCACTGGCTAATATAGCTGGGTAAGTCTCAGAATTATAATTTTTTTTTCTTTTGGCAATTTTAGACAATTATTAATAATTTTATTCTTCTTTTAGACATAACTTGAAAGAAATAGGTCAAATGAAAAAAGAATTTAATGAGAAAGGTGTAGATTGTGTGATTTTTAATAACATTAAGTTTTGTGTCAAGAAATATCGAGAAACAGATGAGTTAGTTAATTATGAGAACATTTTTTTTTTATAAATCCAGGGTGCCCAGCAATTCTTGAAAGTTAAAATCCCGTATTTCTGAATTTCATTAAATACTGCAAAATTTTAGTTGAAAATCGTAAATTTCTTTTGTTTTATTTTTATTTTTAGAATTTCTGGAAAAATTGATTAAAAAATTTACTTAACGCTGGACACTTTAAATTAATGGTTCTTCTCAGTTTGCTTAACTTTTGTGCATTTACTTTTTTTCATGATTAAAATTATTCAAACAACAAACATTGTCAAGACATTTCACTTTGATGAAATTTTTCTTTGAACTCCCTTTGTTCTTCGCTTACTGCATCAGCATAATTACATTTGCCTCTTGCCTATATACGGTACGATTAATTGAAATATAAAACTTGTAAATTTTCAATTCATGTGTTTCTTAATTAAAAAATGAATTATAAACTTCAGATTAGAATGCACTTAAATGAAATGGAAGTAATAAATTTTATATCAATTACTTTGACTGTAATATTTGGAAACCTTGGATATTGTTTTGCGGGAGAAAAATTGATGAATTACCGTGATGAAATGAAAAATTATTGGTAAGTTAAAATAATTTTGATATTTATATGAACTGATTTACGATAAAAATACAATTTTTAATGTCATTGTTTAGTTATGATTCTCCATGGTACAATTTACCACCAAAATTTGGAAACACATTTCTGATATTATTGCATCATTTACATAAAGTAAAAACTGTAAATGCTTATGGATTATTCACAGCATCATTAGATAATCATCTAAAAGTAAGTTTAAGACTACGCTGATAGTCAGTTTAACAATATTGTTTAATCTGGTTGCACACTACATAAAGTTGAATTTTAAACTTTTTGTGTAAAATGTAACAGTTTTTGAAGTTAAATTTAAGATTTCAATAAATTTATAAGTAAATAAAGGTAAACCAATTAAGCAAATTTATTTAATTTATAATAATACTTTTCGTTATTTCTCAAATTAATTGATAATCAATAATTTACTCGAAATTTTGTTAAAAATATAATATTTAGCTTGTGCTATTGTGTAACAACGAAAAGTTAAAAATTCATTAAAAAATCTGAAAATTACATATGCTGTTTAAAGTCGTATTGCATTTTCAACAACCGCAGTTTTTTAATTTAAAAAAATCAAAGCTAATCTTCTAATTTTCCATTCTATTTAAAAAAAACTATCAAATTTCAGTTCCTGAATGTTGGATTTTCTTATTTCACAATGCTCTGTACGATATCAAATAAATAACTCTACATCCTTTAAATAAAAAATATATATTATAGATAAACTATTTTTGCGATTACCTTAGCCTACAAATATATATTTTTGTCACTAGTCAGTCTTGTATTATTTTTATGGTAATAAAGCATAATGTCATGAATTTCTGTCATTGTCTAACAATAAAAAATGTTTCCCATCCTAATTCCTTTCTTTTCAAACGAATCAATTAAAAAACTTGTGAATCTTACACAGGAAATAACCGAGACCATGCAGGGTCAGCGTCGCTTGGGCGCAAAAGTCGATGTGGTCTACAACCTGTTGGGGATCCTCGGCAGCGCGGGCAGTCGCGAGGACATGAGCGCCACTCTTCTCTCGATGTCCAGCTCCGCGGACACCTGTCTGGTGATGCGCGAGTCCGGCTGTCTGCCGTTACTAATTCAGCTGATCCACGCGCCCGGCCAGGATACCGACACCAGGGAGCGCTCGGGTCGCGCCCTTCACAACATCGTCCACGCGCGCAACGACGATAAGATGTTGAAGCGCCGCGAGGTCCGGGTGCTGAAACTGCTCGAACAGCTGCGCGACTACTGTCAAAATTTACGCTCTCTAGAGTCTGCGGGCGACGAGCCCGAGCGCCACCCTGGCGCGACCATCACCTCGCTGATGCGGCTCTCGTTTGACGAGGACCACCGTCACGCGATGTGTCAGCTGGGCGGACTGCATGCTATCGCCGAATTGATCGAGGTCGACCATTCCGCGCATGGCACCGAGTGTGACGACCAGCACTGCATCACTTTTCGAAGGTTTGTATTAAAATTTTAAACATACACCTAGAAAATTAAATTTCAAAATTCAAGGCATTTTTGTTGCCAGTGACAAGTACTTGAATTTTGTACATACCTAAATTTTAGTTTTCAATTTCTATATTTTATTATATTAAACCATTATATTATACAATTATAGAACGATTCTTAAAATTAAGTAACCACTTATTAAAACTTGAGTACAATTTTTTAAAAAATTTCCCTAATTAATACTTGAAAAGTTGTACTTAATTTTCCGAGTGTATGCAATGGTTTTGAATCTAAAATAAAACTTTTTTTTCTTTGACAGATATGCAGGCATGGCGTTGACAAATCTGACCTTCGGAGACGACAACAACAAGGCTCTGCTATGCTCCTTCAGGGAGTTCATGAAAGCCCTCGTGTCGCAGTTGCAGAGTCCCAGTGACGATCTCCGTCAGGTGACCGCAAGTGTGTTGAGAAATTTATCCTGGCGAGCTGACAGCAGTAGCAAGCAAACGCTGCGTGAAGTAGGTGCGGTCGTGGGGCTCATGAGAGCCGCCATGGAGGGTCGCAAGGAGTCTACCCTCAAGTCTATTCTGTCCGCCTTATGGAACCTGTCGGCCCACTGCAGCCAGAACAAGGTTGACATCTGCGCGGTTGAGGGCGCCCTCGCGTTCCTCGTGGACATGCTCAGCTACAAAGCGCCCTCTAAGACTCTGGCGATCGTTGAAAATGCTGGAGGAATTTTAAGAAATGTTTCCAGTCATGTGGCAGTCAGAGAGGATTATCGGGCTATTGTGCGAGAACGAGGATGTCTGCAGGTACATAAGTGTTAATAAATTTGTTAAACTTATTTTTTATCTAAATTATTAATATTTTAATTTGACTCTTGTAGGTCTTACTGCGACAGCTGCGTTCGCCCAGTCTGACAGTCGTGAGCAACGCCTGTGGCGCCCTCTGGAACCTGTCCGCGAGGTGTTCTCGTGACCAGCGTCTTCTCTGGGAGCTCGGCGCAGTTCCCATGCTGCGCAGTCTGGTGCACTCGCGACACAAAATGATTTCAATGGGCTCGAGTGCTGCTCTGAAAAATCTGTTGAGCGCACGACCAAACGGAAACAGCCTCCTTCAGCTCGACTCGACGGCTCGAGGACTGGGTTTGCCCACATTGCCGACCCTTGAGGCGCGCCGTCAACGAGCTCTCGAGCAGGAAATCGATCAGTCATTGTCGGAGACTTGCGACAATATTGAGCCAAGCACATCGCCAATCAATAAGGATGACAAATTTTCATTTAAAATCGACCAGACGCTCATTGATTTTACCGCTAAAGCGGCAAAAAATTTACAGCAAATTCCTGGACCTTCGAATGCTAGGTAATAATCAATTAATTTGATCTATGACTATTATTTTTAATACTATTACAAGTATTTAACACCATCTCTATCTTAATTAAATTTATATTTAATTCTGTTACTTTTTAACAGACTAAATTAAATATAAATTATTACAATTAGATTAATTGTAAATTATTATTTTTTAGGTATAACAGTGTAGTTCGAAGTGAGAGTCGTGAATCTATGCGATCGGTGACCAGCACACACTCCGACACTATTTTCGAAAAAGTCAACAGACACGCTGTGAATGGTCGCCTGGCACCGGAAGTTCAGCTTAAACAGCAATCTGCATCGTTACATTCCGCAGTCGGTTTTGACATGGGTCTGCCAATTGATGTCTCAAAAGGCGACAGTCACGCCGAAAAGAAGTATGCAATGCGTTACAAAAATGCCGCAGATTACAACCTCAAGTCTACGATCTCGTGGACTTCCGGTCCGGAACAAGATCCCAGCTGTTCGCAGATACTCTTGCGATCACCTGTTGAGGCGCAGAAGAACTATGAAAACGGCGACATCTTTGGCGACTACGCGGAAACGGACCTTGATCAGCCGACGGATTACAGTCTGCGTTACACCGAGCAGGTCCTCGACGAGGCTGAAAAGCCGAGTTCCGCTTACGCCACCCGACCCGAGCTGGATTTGGTTCAGGTGGACACTATCAAAACTTACTACACTGAGGGCACACCTCGACAAACGTCACTCAATTCATCAAGAGCAGCGTCAGCTATGGACCTGCAGAAAAAAATCACGGAGATCAATAAACTCGGGGAAAGTAGAGAGAGAATTGAAAAGATGAATCTAAAAATTCACGCGGACTGGCAGAGGGTGTCTGGCAGCCAGACGAGAGCTGTTTCTCCGGGTAATTTTTTTTGTTTTTTTAGTTTTTTTCTACTTTACTTTGAAAAATTTAATAATTTGTTATATTCTTTTAGGTGCTAGTAATTATGTTTTATCTACAAATTTCGAGGATGAATCAAAAATAAGAAACGACGTTGAACGTAAGGAGTGGAACGAAAAATTGGATCACAATTCTTTGGGCTCTGTGGATGCAAACAGTGATGGAGACGATGATGACGAAGATTTGATAGCTTGCATTCATGTGGGGATGCAAAATAACAGGTGATATAAATTGTTGTAAAATAAATTGGAAGTTTAATATAAAATGCATCTTTACGAAAGAAAATTAGTTTTTTGAAATTAACCTTTATGTGACTGACAAGGTACCTAGGTAACTTTTTCATTTTCAAAATGATTTTCTTTTTATTTTTTAAAGTCATAATGTCTTGTTCTTTACTAACGTTTTAAATCAACTTGTTTATAATACGTTTTCACAATGAACGAGCCAATAATTCTAATTGTTCATCTAAAATTAACGAATAAATACTATTATTTATTTCACATATGTAAATTTGGAATGTTTCATTAAAAACAATATAAACATTTATAACATCATTTTATTTGAATAAATAATATAATTATTAATAAATACTATTCATTACATATTATAAAGCCTTTAAACACAGGATTGGCAGATCACTTTATTTTCAAAGTGTTTCAAGCAAACTGGTTTATTACAAGATGTGGAAGATTTTCGTGTTTTTCTATGTTTGTTTGGCAATAAATAATTTGTTAATTAAAAAATATTTAATTATTTATTAAATATCAAAATAACAATATCAATTATCATCGTGTATAATAATATTTATCATTTCTCGTATTTATGACATTTATATTTTGACAAACAATAAGTAGGCACCAGGGTACCCTCGTCCGTTTTTAGGAGGTGTTTTTTTTCTCAGTCACATAAAAGTTAATATTTACAATCTATTTTTAAGTAAAAACTTGTTAAATTATTTTTTTGAATATATGTTTTAGGCACAGACAATCGTTTAGAAGAAATAGCTTCGAACAAGATTCTCAGTCTAAAACCAATCTGGCTAGATACCAAACGAGCAATGCTTTAAATCAAGTCGATGACTTCACCACAGGTGAAGATGTTAAGGTAAGAATAACATAATGCATTTAATTTCAGAACATACTGAAAGTTTTATTTAATTATTTCGTCAATTACTTTGCTTTTTCTTCTTTAAAAAAAAACATGCTTTTTCACAGCAAAATTTATCCCAAGAATGTGGTGAAGACACTGGCTTCAATAAAATTTATTCCACAACTCCAAATTACTTGTCCCTGGAAGATATCGAGGGGGCCAATCTAAATGCCGATCCATTGAAAAGAATTCAGGCAGTAGACTCTCTGAAATCGCCCACTTCAGCGTCCGACAGTTTTGATTCCTTCGTCACCGTCGAGCAGTTCACAAAAAAATCCGACACCAAAGAACCGCCCGTGGATCCGTTATTTAAAACCGTCGAGGCAACTCCGAATCAGCCACTCAAATTCCACGAAGATGAGTACCGTCGTCAGCGCGATCCGGACGCGATGATCGCGTCCATGGATCGATTGACGGTCACACTCGTTCAACAAACTGAGGCGATGCGAGAGAAGGACAACTCCACAGCGCTGAAACAGAGTCTCACAAGTGACACTTGGAACGAAGAGTCACCTAATGATGTTTCTTTACCGAGCATTAGTATGAGTGCACCTCTAGTAAGTTTTTATATTTAAATAAAATCCTGAATTTTTATATTTAAAAAAATCTTGAATTTTCATCAAAATTTGTATTAAATTCATTAAAAGAAAAAATAACTTTTTCCACAGATCGCTTCTTTTAAAAGTGACGTTTTTGATGCTTCAATCATCCCTGAATCAATTGCCGAGGAAGTTAATGATTATCAAATGACCGATTCCAAGATCATTGAATTCGAGGCTACAAAATTAGCCGAGGCTGTGTTCTCAGAAATGAACAAACAGTCGTACGTAGATTTAGAAAACATCAGACCACCATCGACCATGGGCAGTTTGGTTTCTCTGAGCACGAGTGTGCCCGCGGAAAATTGTATGGATAATATCGGGAAATCGATCAAAGGCGTGCCTGTGATGGCACGAAAGAAGTCACTTCCGGTGGGAATGGTAGCGAAGCGGGCGGTTGGCCATCAAAATCATTATACGGGTAGTCTAGAAAGTCTGCTAAACGAGTGCAATCACTCGCAGCTAGAAAATTACAAGCCACCGTCGATGATGGACGACTTGCCAGACGGTGCGGACATGGAAAATAGTATGATCAGTGTCGCCAGTATCACCTCGGAGGTTGCGGATGTTAAGGACCACGATCCTCACAGCGATCCGTTTGATTTGATCAAACCTGTGGCCAGTGTCTTGGCGTTAACTTGTATGAGGTAGTTTTTATTACCTACAATAATTTTATTTATAATAAACTATATAAATATAGTTAAAAATTAAAGTTAAAATTAGAATGACAGTTGAAAATATAAATTCCAGATAAATTTAAAATTTTGTTTGCTTTTTGTAGGTACGCTGAAATGCCCTCAAGTACTAACAACAGTTATAGCGAGTGTCTCGAGAACATCAATCCACCATCTCTGTTCAATGAAGTCAACGAAATGGATGAATCAAGTATGGATTTACAGACAACCGACTACGCGACTTGCAATGAAACACTCTGCATTGACGGAGCCACGGAATTTCACACAGACACTCACGTGAATGTCGTGACTGACGCTGTGGATGAGTTGGACGACACCGACGAAGGCACTACTCCAATTCCGTCGGAGTACTGTGTCAGCAGTTCTGCCGAGTCGACGCCTAAGAAGCGTAGCAGCAAGACTCAGTTGACGCCAAAACAGAAGAGACAACTGGCCAAGGAGAGATACAAAACTTACACGATAGCAGCTCCGGAAGTGGAAAAGAAAATTGCCGAAGAGCAACGCAAACAGGAACAAGTTTGTATCGAAAAGAAAAACAATTATTTATTTTTAAAAATTAAAAACATAAAAATTTTGTTAAATTTATTCCTTTGTCTTGTAGGAAGAAGCTCGAAGAAGTAAAGCAGACTCTCCAAATTCAAAACCAACTCCCCGACAGCGTCGTCAAGAAGACCGAGCCCGCTTTCAGACCCAAGTTCTCGGCAACGAAGTTCTCGAAGTGATTTGTCCGACAAATAACACTGACAAAGCCGAAGTTGAGTCTCCTAAATCCACGACTCCACGATCCGGAATTCCCACTCTGAAAAAGTTCAGTGGTTACCGCACATTCACCAAGGCCAAATCCGAAATCCAAAGTAGAACTGCAGAAAATCTTCAGTCCCTGACAGAAAATGCCTCGCGAATTGGTCTTGCAAAAATCCAGAAGACCTGCGACCTGCCGGCCTACGAGCCAAAGGCAGAGAGCGAACCGGAAGTCGACAGCGAGGAATCCTCAGACTCCGAGAAGAAGCAGCTGAAGAACGGCCCGAAGATCATCAAGCCTGGCATGACTCGCCACTTGAGTGTCGAGTCAACGGACAAGGTCGATGGCGAACAGTCAAAGGCCATTCGCGGAAAAAGGAAGCCGCTGTA